>JABUQX010038186.1:5000-15000 GCA_015478945.1 Trachelipus rathkii
TAGAGAAAAAGATGTCACTGAAGAAGCGGACCTTAAGAATTCACGAAAGAAGTTAGAGATGAACGTAAATTGTTCAGATAACTTAGGAAATGAGACGCAGATACTACGATCATCGGGTGAAGACTATGCTTTGCAGATTTCCGCCTTAAATTACGATAAATCAAAAGAATTGACGGTGGGGGAAGATGTGAAAAATAAAATTGATGAACCCTGTGATGGAAAGGATGTTTTATCGGAAAAGAAAAGAAGCTTTTTAAAGGAGAGGATGATCCTTTTCGCACAACAAGCGTCAAAAGTGGACCTCAATGCGACGATGAGAGCTCTCTGCAATGATAAGACGGAAAAATTACGTTAAGAGAAGGACATCAAGAGCGAACTCGGAATAAAGGGGAGATAGAAATTTCGGGACAAGAAGACCGTAAGGACGGAACACCTTACCAGAATTCACCTGTGGGTCGAGATGAAGGAAAGAAGAATCCAGAGAATCAGTTCCATCATCTTAATAAGGGGGAAATTATCACAGATGAATCAATATAAGAAAAAGGTTAAGCTGCATTATCATTACATTAGGAATGCTTTTGGACAATTATAGTAGGATCTGCATTTCTTAATTAGTTTAGTATTTTTTATCATTTTTATAAGAAAAGAGTGTTTGTCATTTGTCATTGTAAAATTATTTGGAATAATTTTAAGAAATTTGTATTAATATTTATAGTAATTTACAAGTAAGCGTATTAAGAAGGAATGATATAAAAGAGCGAGCTTATTACGATTATAATTGTTCATTTACTTGTCTTCGCCGCTCTTTATATCTGGACTCTTTGACGTGGATTAAAAGGTTTAAGGTTAGTTATTCTCATTTCATTACTGCAAACCTTCCTGTACAACCTTGGATTACTGAAGGGGACTGCAGAGAAGGAGGATAACAGGAACCTGAGAAAGACTCCGCGAAATCCTGGAGGACCCAAAGGAAAAGCTCAGGAGAAACTTATAAAAGATAGTAAGGAAGCCTCTATCAACGGCTCGAAGCGACTTTGACGGGGACTTCAAGAAGACAGCAGTACGCCAAAAGGATAAAAGCAGTACGACCTGGGAAGTGCACGACCCTAGATAATGCTAGAAGGAGACTTACTCATCTGTAAGGTGGGCCACGAAGTTACCAGGGGCGTAATTTATTGTGATATAATATATATACTAATATAATATATATATATATATATATAATTATATATATATATATATATATATAATATATATATATATATATATATATATATAATATATAAAATATATTATATATATATATATAATGGTCATATATAATAGTTGAAAATGTTGATATTATATATATACGCTCATTTATTGCCAATCACAGGAGTAAGCGAGCCCACTTAAGACCCCTCTTCTACAGCTCGCTCTTCGTTATACTGTACCCAACTGAAATCTCTGGTTGTAATTTGTTTCCATCACAATACAAAGGGAAAATTGAATTGTCTCTAGTGCGAGTAAGTTTTTTTAAAAAGATAGAGCGATCTCCCGTGATAAGTATTTTATACTCCTTCATAAAAGTATCCTGTTATAAACATAAATATCACTATCTGTGAATTCTCGACTTATATACCCTCCTCATCGTGGTGTGCTGCTCCGAGACGAGACGCTTTCTCGCATCGCTCAATACTAGCTACCTTAAAAAATTTTGCAATAAACGGTGAAGGTATCTTATCTGCTGAAACCTATACTGCTCAGCTCTCCATGGATTATTTTTAAAAATTAAAGCTATAGCAAGCATTATCTATAGCATTAATAATGGTGCCTGATCTGAATAGCTTCTACCACCAAAAATTCCACCCCTAATTTGACATGGTTATAATCAAATGGACACAATTCTTATATACGATAGAAATAAGTGGTCTTCCCAATATTACTCACAGTATTTGACTCGATTGGATAAAACGCAAAATTTCAGATCAACCGTGCTCTCACCATCAAGCCTATTTCTCTACACAGTTTTTCCTTATACTAACATATATTCTAATAACTAGGTCCAAATACTGCTAGTTTTTCCCCAGAAGCTACTACCACCTCATGCCAGTACATCGGAACACTTATAGATAATTCAGGGACATAAAGTTCCCAGAACGAACTCGACCTCATCCTGATTAAAATTCAATTTCACAGTCCCATGCACTGCAATAGAAGAGCTTAGCCTTTTATCCGACCAACTTTACACTCACGTGGGCGAGATCAAGACGAATAGTGTGGTGGTGGCATCTGACATATCAACAGCTGACATTAGTAAAACCATTTGACCGCTATCAAGCGGATGCGATTTGGATGATATATAAGTAATAATAAATATATAATATAATATAATAATATTTAAATATAATAATAATATTATTAATAATAATAATAATAATAATAATATAAATAATAATAATAATAATAATAATAATAATAATATATAATAATTAAATAATAATAATAATAATAAATAACAATAATAATTAATAATACAAAATATTAGTGTAGTATGAGCTCTTCTCTCAGTGTGCATAAAATAATTATTAATATAAATAATTGATAATATAATATAATACTAATAATAATAATAATAATAAATACTATAATAATAATCACATATACCTGCTATAATATCTCTCTCCATCATTCACACATAATAATAATAATAATAATAATAATAATAAAATATAATAATAATAATATTAGATTGAGAGATTTATGATAGAGTCAAATATAATAAATAATATCCATTTTCCCCTATAACCTAAGTGGATTAATGATAATTGAATAAATCATCATATATGAACTCAGGACATACGCATAAAATAAAAATAATAATATAATAGAATAATATATAAATAATAGATAATATCTAGACGACTCACTATACAAATATAATAATAAATAATAATAATAAGACATATAATAAAATAAATTCAAGATAGTACCCTCATAAATAATCAATAAAATAATCACATAATAATTAATTTAAGTTACGAATTTAATAATATACATTATAGGTGAGTGCATCAGCTAACACTGAGATACTCTAGAGATACATACTCACTCACAATATACTATTAAATTAAATAATAAATAATAATATAATAATAATAATTAAAAATAATACTTAAGAAGCAATACTAATAATAACTAATAATAAAATAATAAAAATATAAATACATAAATAATAATAATTAATAATAATAATAATAATAATAATTAATAATAATAAATAATATATAATATAATAATAATAGTTGTAGTAGTAAAAATAATGTATTTTTTGGTAACGTGACAATAGTACGACCATGACCGGGCTTCAAGCGGTCGATTTGCGATAATCAATAATGATAAATAAAACAAGAAATAACAACATAAATAATAATAATAAAACATAATAAAAAATAATAAAAATATAATACTAGTAGTAGTCACACTTACTCATAAATCACTCGGAGGCATCACTCGTTTAATAAAATTAGATAAGAGTCTGATATATAACACCGAATCATTATGATTAAATCAAACTTTTCAGCTATAAGAATAGAACAAAAATAATAAAAATGTTTTTAATAATAAGGATAATAATAATAATAATTATATAATACATAATAATAATAATAATAATAAATATATATTAAAATATAATAATTATAATAATAATAAAAATAATATATTAATAATAATAATAATCATAATAATATAAATAATAATATATAATAATAATAATTAACAACTTTAATATTGAAAATTTTCCTATAAACATTAATAATAGATAGTAGTAGTAGTAGTAATAACAATAATAAATACATAATAATAATATAATAATAAATTAATAATTAATATAATAATATATTATAATAATAATAATAATGATAATTATCATAATAATATAATAATAGTATAATAGTCAGTAATTATAATAATAATAATATAATAATAAATAATATAATAATTAATAATAATAATAATAATAATAATAAAATAAATTCAATAATAAATAATAATAATAATCAATATATAATAAAATAATAAGAATAATATTGAATATTATAATAATAACTCATAATATAATAATAATTAATTAATAATAAAATAATAATAATAAATTAATAATAATAACTAACTAATAATAATAATATAATAGCACTATTAATACATTAATAATAATAATACAAAATAATAATAAATATAATAAAAATAATATAAATATAATAATTAATAATAATAAATAATAATAATAATAATATATAATAATAATAATAATATATAATAATGAATAATAATAATCAATAATAAATAATACATATAATAATAATAATAATTAATAATTAATAAATAATAAGAATAATAATAATAATATATAATGAATAGAAGATAGAAAAAGACATATGACGTAAGCGACCACTGAAGCGGCTCGGTTTGAATTATTAATAAGACTCAATCGATCAAATATACTATATTAAATAACCCTGAAAATAATGACATAAAACCGATAACTTAGAAGAGTAATAAAGATAAAATTTTTTTACAAGGACAAAGTTGAAAAATCTTACAATTGCACCAGCAATTCCCACATTTTAGTTTATCTTAATAAGAGTGTACAAAGAACAGCGTATGATTAAAAAATATATTAAAATCATAAAAATGCATAAAAATAATAAAAACAACAACAAAGACAATTATGAAAACAAATTATTTCTTAGATTCAATAATACAGAGCTATAATGCACAATCACCGATATTTGGTTTCTCGAGATGATGATTTCAGAAGACTTTGCTGTTACTTTTGATTGCAGAATCACATTAAAACTAGTAGCAAAAATAATTAGACAAAAATACAAAGATTTAAGAACGTATTTACAATCAAGAGCAAAAGTTGAGAACTCTCGTGAAATTTAGGGATATAAAGAAAATGTTTATTTTTTTTAAATAATAGTGCAAAAAAATCTAATAAACAAAAATTAAAAATAAAGGTCACTTTTCACCGACACATAATTATATTTATGACAATCTAGATGAATATGATCAGACTCCACAAATGATGAGCTAACTTTCATAATTTACGATTGAAGAATAAAAAGATTTAAAGTGAAAACTAGACCATATTTTAAAATTAAAAAGTTTAATAACCATTGAGCTCAATAATAAAGGAAATCGCTAAAACGGGATCTTAGCTAAAATAATTCTATCAATAAACTGGAAAATCTTGGGATGTGGCAATAAATCTATACCAGTTGATTTCATAATAAACAAAAACTCTAAAAAATGACCACTTGCGAGATTTAGTAATCTCTAATTTAAAAATTTTAAAGTTCACCGTGAAAATAAGTAACTAAACATTTTGCAAAAACATACAATCGATCACCTGCTTAATTGAAATAATTTAATTGATAAAAAAAAATTTATTGTATCAATGTGAATAAAAAGGTTATGACAATTTGAAAATTCAATGAGAAAGTAGACTTCACCCAAAGAATTCATTTTCAATGTGATTATAAAAATTGTCGAGAAGGAATTCAAGGTAATTTTTAACAAGCACTACAACTATGTTGCTGTCCAATATAAAAGTCATTGATCCAAAGAACTTTTTGTACTTTAAGTTGTTAAACAAACGAATGTGAAAAAAAATCGAAGAATAAAATTATAAAAAACAATTTTGAAACTTAGAAAAACTATTAAAAGAGTGAAAGAAATTAGTAAAGAAAACATTGTGAAAGAAAACGAACGATTCAAAATTGGGTTTAACTAGTGTTCACTGACAGTATAACCAAATAATTTTTAAAATAAAAATTACAACAACTGTTATTCATGTTATGATAATAAAAATTTGAGAAAAAATATGTTTAGAAATTTTAAATATTAGGTTGATGATGATAATAAATAAACTTTTAGAGATTGAACAGAAAAAGCTACCGATAGTCTTACCCATTAAAGGAACTCTTACTTCTAATTCAAAACCTCATCAAATAAAAAGTTTAGATGAAGGTACAATATCAGCACTAATTGATCTTACAACAAGATACAAAGATACCTGAAATTCAAAAATTTTTTTAAAGAATGGAATTCCTAGTTCACTAAAAGCCAAATTTATTTTTAATTTGTACGAAAACCCAGACATGAATATGTCACTTAACGCTACATATGGAAGATCAAAAAAAACAATATGTATACTCACATATTCACCGAAGTTAATCAAAAAGTCGAGAGAACGGTTGACCATCGTTTGATTTACTTTTATGATTCAATTGAAGCAAATACAACAATTGGAATACTCACGACAGAACACCTAAGCCAATATATTGAATAGAAAACATATTGAGAAAATAATCCTATCCATGTTCGATTCTAATTTGCATAGTTCTCTATAAAAAAATAATTATTAGATACATCAATTTACTGAATGTAATATTATTTATCACAGTTAGTTATGCTTTCAAAAATCAGAATATATAATGTCTGTAAATGACTAGTCTAATTATTCATACTCCAGTAAGAATGGAATTAAGTGAAGGTTCAGTTCAATTTAAACTGTATTATAAAAATCTCAGACAATTACATTTGTATATACTATGCAGGCTTTTGAAAGCACTTACAAACAGAGTCAAACCAAATTCTAAAGATCGCTATCATACCAATGGATATATCCCTTACTTGAAAAAATCACCAACACGAAAGTGATCTAAAACAATTTGATAGAATATTTTAAATTCAGAATCAAAACCAAATCTTATAAATTACTGGAAAATGTACCAAAAACCGAATGCATATTAACAATTATCCAAAAGCAAAAAATTAACATCATGAAAACTGCTAAATGCATTCATATCAATGTCATGTAAAAATTGACATATCATTACCAAAGAATTTATCACAGCAAGATAAATAATCATTAAACAAGGACCAACATAAAGAGGCACTTACTCATAGACAGTCGTAATTAACAAATTTTAAGAAATCTAAATTTACTTTGTTAATGAATGCTAAGTCTATCTTACAATATGATGACCTTATTGTATTCAATAAAGAGATTATGTCCGATTATACCAGTATATGGTGAATAAAAGCAGATTCTCTCAAACGGGATGAAACTTTACTATACAGTTTCCAGTGCAGTACGATAAAAGTTGAATTGAACATACATATAAACCCGAATAGAAGATAGAGTTGGCACGACTTCTCGATCGTCCGCTATTCCACTTTTTCATCTCTAGCTAGTTATCATCAAATTATAAAGAGATAAATAATATTCTATTAGAGTAAAGTTACATTAATTATTTATCAATATGAATTATTTTCAAGCTGACTAAAACGAAAGGAATTTATCCTTATACGAACTCGATGGATTGATGCGTAGCCAACCAATCTTAGTCAAGTAACACATTTACCTCAAAAAAGACGAAATTCCTTAAATCTTTAAAATAAAATAATAGAAGATATAACCGCAACACAGGACTGCACAAAATGCGCAGCACTATCTGGAACAACCAATTTAAATGTAAACAACATTTAAATGAATTAGCCCAAGCTAAAAATATATAACTTACCAATCCTGACACTGACAAATAATTAATCAAACCTATTACATTAAATTTAACATGTTTAGTTACAGCTGTTGATTAACAAAAAACCTTGTTTTATCAATACACAAATCATGATTACTTAAAAAGCTAGGGTACTAAAAATAAGAAAGTTTTTTTGAAAAATCTCAAAACCAAAATCATTTTGAAGAACAAATACGGTAATTTTTTTTTTTTTTCTTTTTTTCTGCTTTTTTTCTTATTGAAATACCTTCGATCCTGATTTTTATCCCATACAGTAATGAATGATAGCAGAGTTCCAGATGAAGAATGTTGCCGTCCTTCATCCAGTCTGCAATTTTTGACCTCTTAGGAACCCAAGAAATGACGACATATCCCAGGGGCGTGGCTATGGCAAAAATGTTCCACTAATTTTGTGACCAATTTTATATTTTTTTTTTTTTGCCCCACTTGGAACATCAATTTCTAACTATCTATAGATATGACTAAGTACTATATACCTACTACAATATAACATATATATAAATATATACAAATTAAAATCATATACCTTATATAAACATGAATGTAAGAGATTACAAAATATAAAATAGTATATATATTAATTAATATATATATACTATATATATATTATATACTAGCAATTATATATATATATAGTATACTATTCAATAATATACTATATACACTAAAGTATATATATTATATAATCATATCTTATTATAAATATATATATGTATATATATTAATAATTAATATATCAATAAATTCTGATATCCATATAAAAATTATAATTATATATATATATATATATACTATATAGCTATAGATATATTAATATATTATACCCCGTGAACTATTAATACATATATATACTATATGTATATATATATAATATACTTACATATACTACATATGTATAGGTAATTATATTATCAAACCACCTTATATATATAATTAATACTTGATCAATTATTGTTAATAACAGTGAAATAGATAATATATACCTAACTTATATATAATCTACTTTATCATATATAATACTATATTATTATATATATATTATATATATATTATAATAAATTTCTCTATAGTATATATATAAATATAAAATTAATATAACTATGAATCATTTTAACAATGTATAATATAATATGACAGCATCGTTGTGTATATAATAATATATATTACATATAGGTACACAACTACTAATATATTATATCATATTTCAAGATTTTCAACCACACACCAGCCTCAACCATAATTATATTATTATATATTAATCTATACATAAGCTACAATTACCCGTATGATATACTATATAACGTGACCATAACCCATCATAACCCAATATATAATTATTATATTATATATAATATTCTATATGATATATATATTATATTACTTATATACTATAATAGTATATATCATACAACGTACCATTCCTGCTGGTTTTGGTTTGGGTAGTGTCGAGGCTCGTGTTGCCATCCAATACATTAATCCAATTCATCCTAAAGACAATTTCACAGTGCCGTAACATGTCCCCAACATGGATCAAACATACTCTTTATATTCAACGGTATACATAATATAACTCCACCCTTAACCCCGTGGTACCTTCTCCATATCTATAAATAGTATATACAAACGGCCACTAATCACTAGCCTGCATAGCGATCCTCATCATAAAATCACCTAACGTACTCCTGCTGACACCGTGTGAAACGTGCATATCGCGTTAATTATCCTCATCCTATACGCTAGATTCCTCGATATTAATCTAAATAAACGCATCAGATCAATCATCATCCTAGTTACGTGTTCATTCATGTACCTGGTGGCGACAGTTTATTCTCTCATACTCAAACTAATTAGAATAACCTCATACCTATATTAATAATATATAGCCATGTGCCTGCCTTATACTAGATATAAGGCCCTCTCATGACAGCTGTGCAATATTACTTATTATATACTCCGCCATTATCACTATTACTCACAGAATGACAAGTCGTGTCCGATATGCATTTGCTACTATAACTATACTTCTGTCAACTCCCTCAATCGTATATAAGTATACGTATACTATATATTTATATTATATCGTGCAGCAAGTGCGTTACTTTAATTAATAAAGAAATATTCATATACTCACTACTATATAATATATAAGATACTACTTCGATAGCGTTCGAGATGCTGGGGCATTACCCCAATCCGGCCCGCCTCTCTGAATCATCTATATAATGTTTTTATCTCCTGGAAGCTAAAAAAACCGTACCCTGAGTAGGGTACGGACCGAAAACAGTACTTAGACGTTTTGATAGGCAGATGATGACAGTTATATATTATATATTAATATATATAGTATATATATATATATACATCTATAATTATATATATATTACTAATATATATATATATTATATTAT
>JABUQX010038186.1:20000-27500 GCA_015478945.1 Trachelipus rathkii
AAATCAACATGTTTAGTTTTCTCAACTTTTGTAAACTCGATCAATGGATAAATATTTTTTTTACTTATTCCATAAACGTTAGTTGACATATCATTCTGGTTTTCAAATTAAAAAATTTGTTTTAATTGAACTAGAAATTCAATTTCTTTAAAATTTTATTTTTCAGGTACTTCCTTTATTCTTTTTGATAATCTATGTGAATGACCTTCATCTAAACTTTTATTTTGATGGAGTTTTAATATAAGAAGATGTTCTTAATGGTATAGACTATGGTACTTTTCTTTCAAATTCTAAAAGTTTATTTATTATCAATCATCAACCTATATTTAAAAATTTACATATTTTTCTTCAATTTTATTAATCATATACATAATACGAGTTGTATTTTTATTTAAAAAATATTTGGGTTTAAATTTGCGTTAAAAACTATTAAACCAATTTTGAATCGTTCGTTTTCTTCCATCAGGTAATTATTTATAAAATTCAGCAAAAATAGAGAGACTAAGTTTCAAATTTTTTTCTACTTTTATTCTTCGATTTTTTTTTCAATTGTATTTACATATGATTAATAAAAGTTCTTGGATCAATGACTTTTATATTGGCACAACAATATGCTTTAAAATTACATTGAATTCCTTCTCAACAATTTTTATAATCACATTGAAAATGAATTTCTTTGGTGAATCTTACTTTTCTCATGAATTTTCAAATTTATAACACTTTTATTACACATTGAACATAATTTGTTTTTATCATTAAATTATTCAAATTAAGCAATGATCGATTTGTATTTTTCAAATGTTTATTACTTTTTTTCATGAACTTTAAAATTTTTAAATTTAGAATTACAAATCTCGCAAGTTGTCATTTTTTAGAGTTTTTTTTTATTATAAATCAATTTAGATTTTGCACATTCCCAAATTTTCCAGTTTATTATAGATTATTTTATTTTAAATCAATTTTAGATTTTCATTATTCTTGAAATAATGTTTTTAAACTTTTATTTTAAAATATGTTCTAATTTTTCCTTTAAATCTTTTATTCTTCAGATCTAAAATTATGAAAGTTAGCTCATCATTTGTTCTATCATATTCATATATTTCATAAATATAATTATTGCGTGAAAAGGTGACTTTATTTTTATTTTTGTTTATTTTTATTTGCATATTTATTATAGAAAAAAACATTTTTTTACCTAAATTTCATCGAGTTCTTCAATTTTGCTTTGATGTAAACGTTCTAAATCTTTTATTTTTTCTAAATTATTTTTGCTAACTTAGTTATTAATGATTCTGCAATAAAAGTAACAGCAAGTTTGAAATCATCATACTCGAAAACCCAAATATCGGTGATTCATATAGCTCTGTACATTGAATAGAAAAAACATAATTTTTTTTGTTGTTTTTAAAATGTTATGTAGTCCATAGATTTTAATATATTTTTTAATATACGCTGTTTGTTAACACTCTTATTAATAAACTAAAATGGGAATTGCTGTGCAATGAGATTTTCAACTTTGATCTCTTGTAAAAAAATTTATATCTTTATTACTTTCTAAGTTATTATTATTATTGTTATTAATATAATTATTATCATTATCATTATTATTATTCAAACCGACCGCTTCAAGTTGGTCGCTTACGTCATTTCTTTTCTTCTTCTATTCATTATTATTATTATTATTATTATTATTATTATTATTATTATTATTATTATTATTATTATTATTATTATTATTATTATTATTATTATTATTATTATTATTATTAATATTGTTATTATTATTATTATAATTATTATTATTTATTATTTTTATTATTATTTTAATTTATTTATTATTAATTATTATTATTAATTGTTATTTATTATTATTTATTATTATTATTATTATTATTATTATTATTATTATTAATTATTATTATTATTATTATTATTATTATTTTATTATTATTTATATTATATTATTATTTATTATATATTATTATTATTAATAATTATTAATAATTATTATTATATTATTTATTATTATTATTTATATTAATTATTATTATTATTATTTATTATTATTATTATTATTATTATTATTATTATTATTATTATTATTATTATTATATTATTTATTCATTATATTATTATTATTATAATTATTATTATTATATATTATATTATGTATATTATTATTATATTAGTATATTATTGTTATTTTTATAAACTACAACTATATTAATTATATTATATTATATTATTATTATATTTATTATTTATTTGTTATTATTATTATTTATTATTATTATTATTATTATTATTATTATGATTAATTATTATTATTATATTATTTTATATTATTATTATTATTTATTATTATTTAATATTATTATTATTATTATTATTATTATTATTATTATTATATATTATTATTATTATTATTATTATTATTATTTTATTTTTATTTATTATTAGTTTTATTATTATTATTATTTATTATATTATTATTATTATTATTAATTTTTTATTATTATTATATTATTATTATTATTATATTTATATTTATTATTTATTTTATTATTTTTATTATTTTATTATTATTATTATATTATTGTTATTACTATTATTATTATCCAAATCGACCGCTTGAAGCGGTCAATGGTCTTACTATTCACTTTACCAAAAAATACATTATTTTTACTACTACAACTATTATTATTATTATTATTATTATTATTATTATTATTATTTATTATTATTATTATTATTATTATTATTATTATTATTATTATTATTATTATTATTATTATTATTATTATTATTATCAGGACATTTTTATATTTCCATCTTTTCATTATTATTATTATACATTCTTAGCATGTATTTTATTTTTATATAGAATTAATCTTATATTATTTAATTTATATATTTATTATTATTATTATTATTATTATTATTATTATTATTTTATTATTATTATTTTTATTATTTAATTATTATTATTATTATTATTATTATTATTAATGTATTATTATTATTATTATTATATTACATCTATTCTTATTTTTCTTCTTACCTTTACTGTTTACTATTATATTATTTTATTCATTATTTTTATTATTATTTTTTGTGCTTAAAAATTATATTATGATATGGTTATGATGTATTTTATTATTATTATCTATTATTATTATTATTATTATTATTATTATTATTATTATTATTATTATTATTATTATTATTATTATTATTATTATTATTATTTATTATTATTATTATTATATTTATTATTATTTTATTAGTTATTATTATTATTATTATCATTATATATTATAATTATTATTTATTATTATTCTTATTGTGTATTATTATTATTATTTTTATTATTATTATATTGTTATTATTATTGTTATTATTTATTGGCATTATTTCTTTTAATTTTTATTATTATTATTATTGTTATTATTATTATTATTATTATTATTATTATTATTATTATTATTATTATTATTATTATTATTATTATTATTATTATTATAATTATTATTATTACTATTATTATTATCCAAATCGACCGCTTGAAGCGGTCAATGGTCTTACTATTCACTTTACCAAAAAATACATTCGCTTGGATCGAACTTTATGTCCCTGAATCATATAATGTTCATTACTCCATGGTGGAGACACTGAAAAATAATATTTTGGACCTAGTTTATTTAAATATATTTTATTTTAAAGAAAATTTAAAATAACTACTTTAATATTTATTTTATGATCAAAATGTATATGGATATTGCACTTATTTTGCAATTTTTTATAAAATTGTTTTTATAAACATGTCAATAGGGTGGATATTTTTTTATGTAAATTCTCATAACTTTTAAAATATTATTTTCTTAAAAAATATACACAAAAACTAGATTATAGACCTTTTGATTCTCTATAAAACTATCTTTGCAAAATTTTAGTAAGTAGTAGGGAAAATGCCGAGCGAGAGAAGAGGATTGGTAAAAATAGGAAAATTTGGTTTTGAAAGTCCGAGATACTTTTTAACATTTTTCCAAAGAATTATTTTTAAAAAGACTTACTCATAAAAATTCAATTTTCCTTTTATTGTTGATGGAAAACAAATTACACCAGAGATTTCAGTTGGGGTAACTAGTAGTAACGAAGCGAGCGTAAAGATGGGGTTGCTCGGTTTCCCTGTTTTGCATAATACGTATATATATATATTATATAATATAATCATATATATATATATATAATTATATATATATTATATATATATATATATATAATATTATATAATATATATATATATATATATATTATATATATATAATTATATTATATATATATATTATATATATATATATATATATATCAACAATAATTACGCCCCTGCGTACTCGTGGCCCACCCTACCAGATGAGTATTAGTCTCCTTCTTTGAAGCAATTATTCTAGGGCGTGACACTTCCCAGGTCTTACTGGCTTTTTTATTCCTTTGCGTACTTCTGTCTTCTTGGAATCCCCGTCAAGTCGTTCGAGCCTTGTATAGAGGCTTCCTTTACTATTCCTTTATAAGTTTCCTCCCTGAGCTTCCTTTGGGTCCTTCAGGAATTCGCGGAGTTCTTCTTCCTCAGTTTCCTGTTATTCCTCCTTCTCTTGCAGTCTTCAGTAAAATCCAAGTTTGTACAGTAAGGTTTGCGAGTAATGAAATTGAGAATAACTAACCTTAATCTTTTAATCTTACGTCAAAGAGTCCAATATAAAGAGCGGCGAACAAGGATATGAACAATTATATGTATTAAAAGCCGCTCTTTTATATCATATCCTTTCTTAATACGCTTACTTGTAAATTACTATAATATTAATACAAAAATTTCTTTTAAAATTATTCCCAAATTAATTTTACAATGACAAATGACAAAACACGTCTTTCTTATAAAAATGATAAAAAATAACTAAACTAATAAGGAAATGGCCAGATTCCTCACTAATAATTTCTGTTCCAAAAAGCATTGCCTAAATGAATGTAAAGCAGGGCTTTAACCTTTTCTTATATCTAGATTCATCTGTGGATAATTTCCCCTTATTTAAATGATGGAACTGATTCTCTGGATTCTTCTTTCCTTCATCTCGACCCACAGTGAATTCTGGGTAAGGTGTTCCGTCCTTACGTCTTCTTGTCCCGAAATTTCTATCTCCTTTATTCCGAGTTCGCATCTTGATGCCTTCTCTTAACGAATTTTCCGTCTTATCATTGCAGAGAGCTCTTCATCGTCGCATTGAGGCCACTTTGACGCTTTGTGACGAAGGAATCACCTCTCCTTTAAAAGGCTTCTTTTTCTTTTCGATAAAACATTCCTTTCCATCACCAGGGTTTCATCAATTTTTATTTTTCACATCTTCCCCCACCCGTCAATTCTTTTGATTTATCGTATTTAAGGCGAAATCTGCAAAAGCATGTCTTCACCCGATGATTCGTAGTATCTGGCGTCATCATTTCCTAAGTATCTTGAACCAATTTACGTTCATTCTCTAATTTCTTTCGTGAAATTCTTTAAGGTCCGCTTTCTTCAGTGACATCTTTTTTCTCTATTGCCACTGTTTTAAGACCACGCGTTCTTCCAACTCTTCCAAATGAATTCTAAATTTTCGTCAACTACATTTAGAGGGACGACTTCTGTCGAAACCGACCCCTTTATCTTGCCAATTTCTTTTTAAAACCCACTTCGCGGGTGTCTTTAACATTACGCCACATGTGGGCAAAAGTCTCCTGTAAACTAAGGGAGTTGCAAAGGGCTTGGGTTTTCTCATTAAATTCCAAAAACTTACATTAGATTTCGTTCCAATCCAGGGAACCTTACTTCCTGTCTGAATCAATTCTTGGTTCATTTTCCATTCCCAGTTTTCAAGTCTGGTTTTACCTCCTTTCTTGGAGTAATCCGTTGACTGAATAGGAGACAGTGTCGTTTTGACACTACATGATCCTCTTGCTTGACTCTCGAAGTCTCAAGATTCTTGTTCTGTTTCTTAACACTACTTTCTTTCAGCAAACTTTCTTCCAAAGTTCCTGTGGCGTCATCAAAAATTCTGAATCGACATCAAAAATTGAATCAACTTCATTTTACCATTCTGGGTCGTTCCTTTTCCGATTCGGAACACGGAAGGTTTCGCTCTAAACAGCCTTTCCTTTACTTCTTTAGGTAATTGCACATTCCAGCAAATATTCAACCATAATTCTACAGCATCTTCTCCGGACCTATTTCTAGATTTCCCTCGCAACGCTGCATAAGAATTCGAGTTTCAGGAAAGGGAATATTAATTATCCTCGCCTGATTCGCCAAGCTCCAGGTCTTCTTGGAGCTCGTATTCGCTCCTCACTCTCTTTTTTCCCACTCGTTCCTTTTCTTTTTTCAAGGGGCTTCTTCTTTTCGGCCTCTCGGCCTCATCTTTTCGCCTCGCGTGCCCAGCAGCTCTTTTCTTCTGCTAATAAAATCTCTGACCTTCTTTGCCCTTTCAATCCTAACTCCTGACAAGCCTTATGTAACGAGCTATTATCCATCTTCTCATATATTGTAATTGTTTCAAAGTTATACAACCAATTCCAGTTCCCAGGGAACGCGTGAATTCGGATAGAAGTATCAATCAAATTTCGCTGAAATTCCAGTGTATTCACTGATCAACCACAAAAACAGGCCCCCAATTGAGTTCTTCACTTCCTACTTTCAGAAAACTATCCGACAGGCCGGACCAATTATGGCCACTATTAAATTCGCCCCTAGGTACCTTCGTGTGGCCACCTACAGATTGAGTAGTCTTCCTCTGAAGCAATTATCTTAGGTTCGTGGACCAACTTTCCCATCGTTACTGGCTTTTATTCCTTCTGGCGTTACTTCTATCTTCTTGATCCCCGTCAAGTCAATCGAGCCATATGTATAGAGCTTCTTATTCCTTTATAAGTTTCTGTCCTATGGCTTTTCCAGATATTTCATGTGATCTTTTCTCCAAATTCCTGAGAGAGACAAGTGTCTTGCAGTTTTCAGTAAATCCAAGGTTGTACCAGGAAGGTTTGCAGTATGAAATGAGAATAACTAACCTTAAATCTTTAATCTACGGTCAAAGAGAACCAGATATAAAAAGAGCGGCGAACAAGGATAACAATTATATGTATTATATTGGCTCGCTCTTTTTGTATCATTCCTTCGTAATACGCTTACTTGTAAATTACTTATAAATATTTAATACAAATTTCTTAAAATTATTCCAAATAATTTACAATAAAATAAATATAGAATTAATGACCAAAACACTCCTTTTCCTATAAAATGATAAAAAATACTAAAAATCTAATTAAGGAAATGCAGATCCTCACTAATAATCTGTCCGATAAAGCACCCATAATGATGAATAATGCAGGCTTAACCTTTTCTTTACATCTAGATTTTCATTCTTTTATAATATATATATATATATATATATATATATATATATATATATAAATATTATA
>JABUQX010038186.1:42500-45000 GCA_015478945.1 Trachelipus rathkii
CTGAAAATGTCAAAATATTTCAACAATACCATGAAAAAAATAGGAGACCAGCTGAAACACATTTCACCTGATGAAGAGCACGAAAAAATCCCGTTCTTTAGCCTGAAGAGATCCCGCGTGCAGGGACGAAAGCTAGCTCTCCTTATAAAAATTTATTTATTATTTAAAGTGTTATTGCTTTTTAATATGTGTACTTTTAAAAGTTAATGATATGTTGTGATAATAAAGCATAATAAAATAGAATCCAAGGGCATTCTCTTTAATGTAAATATATCATTACGCCAAAGTAGTTCCTAAATATATATATATTTATATATAGTATATATATATATTATATATTATATATATAATATATATATATATATAGTGTTTTAATCTTGTGGAGTGTGGACGTGCTTGAAAGTTGCTCCCGGTCGAAAGTTTTTTATCTTTATCTTATTAGTTGTTATTGTTATTATTATTATATTCTATGATTAGTGAAAGTGTGTGTGTGTGTGTTTTTTTTTAAATCTCATTGTGTTTTAATTGAAAGTTTTATTAAATTGTATCAAATTGAAACTAATTATTTATTCGTTTCGGCGATATTTAAAAGTTTGGAGTTTTAAAAAGACAAGTTATAGTTTTAATTTTTTTTTTCTTTTGTAGGTTTAATAAATTTTAGGAAGTGTAGCAAAGTTGTTTAGGTTTAGTGTATAGTAGTATATGTTTTATTTAAATAATATTAGTACTTAAATTTTTTAAGTTAGGATTTAGTTTTTTCATTTTTTTTTTCTTTTAGTTGTAGGTTTTAATAAATTTTAGTAAGTGTAGCAAAGTTGTTTAGGTTTAAGTTTTGTTTTTTAGTGTATAGTAGTATATTTTCTTTATTTAGTTAATTTTAGTGCTCGAATTTTTTAAGTTGGGATTTAGTTTTATCATATTTTATCCCGATTTTCTTCTTTTTTTTTTAGTCCTTTGGTTCTTATTTGTGTGTGTGGTGTGTGTGTGTGGTTGGTGAAAGAATGGACATCTTGCATAGACGTGGGCTTGTCTATAAACTTTACCAACATCCGCGCTTAAAATCTAACTCGTCCTCTGTTGAATATCATTCTATGCTACTCTAACCCTAACCTTTTCTCCTCGTGAGACTCAGATTGGCTAAGAATTTCACACTCTAACTCGTTATGTATCTAAACTATAACTTATTTCATAATTTCAGTCTGAAGGGTTTAGTATGTGCCTATGTAAACATTAATACTCCTGTAACACGTCTCGTGAATCTCGAATCTCCTAACTTCGATGCTTTGTGGCTCAAAATCTTTCTTCCTTCTACTACAATAATCTTGTGCTTCTGCTACTGTTCTCCTAACAGAACAGATTTTCACTCTTTCTTTGAATATCTTACCAAGTTCTCACGAGACTGTTATATCTTCTCATCCAAATACTGAGGTCCTCTATTTAGGGGATTTCAATGTACACAACACTGAATGTTTGGGGTCCTCTCATACTGATTTAGGTGGGGAGGAGGCCGAATCATTCAGTGCATTCTTAACGATCTGTGAGCAACTAATCAAAGACTCTACACACATTCGGATCGTGCCTAACAACTTCTTGAAAAAACTTGACCTATGTTTCACCACTAGTCCTTCTCTCTATAAATACACCACCTTCGCCCCTATTGGTAAATCTGACCACAACCTTATATCTCTTAATTTTAATACTTTCTCTCCAACAGCTCCATCCTGCCCTATGCGTTTTTTCTGGCACTTTGATCGGGCCGATTGGGGGGGCTTTGCGTCGCTCTACGCTAAACTATAATTGGAATGGCACTGCTTTGACTCTGATGACGCTTCGGCTTCTGCCACTAAGGTGGAGCTGTAATCGTTGAACGGGATGAGCAGGACTCATTCCTTCTCGACTAAATGCTTTCTTCCTCCGCACCCATCCATGGTTTGATCGTTGCCTGTTCTTTGGCCACCAGGCAGAGACAGCGCTTATCGGGGGGTGGAAAAATTCTCGTTCTCCTATCACTCTCGCTAATTTTCATTCAGCTAGAAATCGTTGCAGGGATACTCTTCGACGAGCAAAGCTGGCTTTCATCAAACGAAAGTGCGCTAACCTCCTTGGTTCTCCTACTGATAAATCTTTCTGGCCTCTTGCCAAAAACATCTCTAACAACTTCTGTAAATCTGCCTTTCCTCCTCTTATTCGATCTGATGGCTCTGTTGCTAACTCTCCAACTGAAAAGGCCAATCTCTTCGGCCTCCTATTTTCCTCTAACTCAACCCTGGACGATTCTTGCATTCCTCCTCCTCCACCTTCTCCTCTCAGGTGTCCTATGTCTTTGCCTGTGATTACATTTGATCGGGTGCATGGGCTCCTGAAATCTATGAACGTTAGGAAGGCGGGGGGCCCGGATGGCATTCCTCCCGAAGTTTTGAGGGAGTGTGCTTCCGAGCTGGCCCCTCCCTTCGTTCAACTATATTCTCTATGTTTCAATACTAACACTTTCCCTCAGTGT
>JABUQX010038186.1:67500-70000 GCA_015478945.1 Trachelipus rathkii
TAATAACTACGGAGAGACTTGCGTGTGGCGCTTGACATATCAAAAGCATTTGACCGGGTATGGCGCACGCGCCACTGCTCTCCAAGCTCCCCCTTTGGGTTTCCTTTTCTTTGCTTTACTTTATTCCTAGTTTCTCTCAAAATCGTCTCAATATCGGTCTGTTGTTCTGGCGACTTCTTCTTTTTTCTGTTAATTGTGGTGTTTCTCTAGGTTTCTGTCTTATCTCCACTTTATTCTTACTTTCAGTAATGATCTTCTCAACCTGCAGCATCTAACCTCTATTCCATCTCGTATGCCATGAATGACCGACCCTTCATTTCAACTCTTTCAACTTTGCCCTCTTTTACTTCTAGAATTTCCTCTCGTCTTAATCTTCTTATTCTATTCTCGCTGATCCTGGATAGGATTTCCCTGGGGTCGTCTCAACCTTTAAAATTTAATTCTTTAAAAACCAGCTTTCTAAACAAATCCCATCTCTAAAACAACCTTCGCTACTTTCCTATCTCTTTTCGACGGTTCTCTCGTCTCTCCTGTTGACAACATAAACATATCCATGGCCTTAACATAAACAAAAAACTGTCTTGGAAACCTCACATCAACAGACGGTGCTAGGGAGCCTCAAGAAACTGGGAGTTTTGTTTAGACTGCAAGATTTTTTTTTCCTCTTCTCAGTTACTCCAGCTATACAAGGGCCTCATCCGCCTTGTATGGAGTAACTGCTCTCATATCTGGGGGGCTTTGGTCTCACTCGACTTTTGGACAGGGTCGTGTCAAAAGCCAAAAGACTTATAAACTTTTCCGTACTTTCCACTTCACTGACCCTCTATCTTTGCGCGCGATGTTGGTGCTTTATCTTTTTTCTATGGTACCGGAGCGGCAGGTGCTCGTAGGAACTTGTCAATCGAGTACAACCAACCTTTACGACGTTCTCGTAACACTAGAGGTGCTGTGTCTGCGCATGGTTTTGTGGGGATATTTATAACTCCAGGCTAGTTCGGCTGCGAGTGGCTTCCTTTTTTCCTGCCACTCGGTAGGTAGTGTTAGTGAAACGTATAACTTCAGAGTGGTTTGTTTAGTCAGAGTCATACATTTGGAACATGCCACGTGACTAGTAATACGCAGGATGAAAAGCGTGACATGTTGGGGAGGTGTACATTACGCAAACAGGAATGCTCGGCAGTGCTTTGCTGCAAGCATATGGACAACGTTAATCAAATCGACGATCCTGAGCCACCATGGCATTCCATAAGAGTTAACAAGACGGTTTCAGGAAGAGGAATCTTAATATTAACCTCCTCATCACACGGGAGAGGGGGTCGCTCCGTACATTCGAACGTCAAACTGGACGTTCTGCTATACACCCAAGAAAATCACTCCTCATTACGGCCAGCTAGTTTTCGGTCTTGGGAAATATCAAAGGAAACCATACTACGGATTCGTGTTGCATACAACATGTATCCATATAGGCCACACATTGTGCATGGTTTGCATCGTGGAGACCAACAACGGCGGCTGGGATTCCTGGCTGTCATTAATTGCCTTCTAATGAATGTACCGGACTTATTGGAAAATATCTTATGGACCGATGAATCTCGCTTTACCAATAACTGTATGTATAACAGGTGGAACTTCCGACATTGGGCGTAAACAAACCCCCATATAACATTCACTAGCCATCACCAGATCTCATACTCAGTCAACGTTTGGTGTGGTATACTAAAATAGTAATATTTATCTTATCCAAGGCCTCTACTTCTTCGAGGGGAACTTGACAAGACAGCGTTACCTCCATTTCCTGCAGACCGTCCTTGTTAACCTCCTGAGTGATATACCTTTAAGGACACGACGAAGAATATATTACCAACATGATGGGTGCCCAGCACATAATGCAGCTATAGTGATGACCTACCTCGACAGAACCTTTCCAGGAAGATGGATCGGAAGATCTGGTTCCATTTCCATGGCCTGCGCGTTTACCCGACTTAACACCACTGGACTACTTTCTGTGGGGGTATCTCAAACATACCGTGTACGCCGGGTTTAATGACCAAGTAACCTCCGCCAGATGATCTTCGCTGCGGAAGCGCCCCAACGCTGTAGGGGCATCAACCCCCGGCATCACTGTCATTGTCAGGCAAATGAAACCTTACGCCAGATGGCTGAGGGCATGTATCGCGTGGATGGAGCGCTTCGAACACACATTTGTAAATACTGGCATAGTTAACAAGTTGAACGACTGACGTTCTATCTCTTTCTTCGTTGCATTCTCGTGGAATATGATTCATAGTGTAAATTTATGAAACTATAACAAACGTTATTACATTAACATGTATCGATATTAATGAACTGTCTTGAATACATTGTTTCTTCCACCTTTTCACTTCCGTTTAAAACTATTGTTGTAACCACTGGGCGCGTTACCAACCTATACATGTAACTGCATATTTATTAACGCAAATGAAATGTCTAACGCGTCTAGTTGATTAGGGTACATTGCGTG
>JABUQX010038187.1:5000-7500 GCA_015478945.1 Trachelipus rathkii
GCCATATTCGTGACTCTTTCATCCTAATGCATGACAATGCAAGACTCACACAAGGCCCAATATGTAACGTATCGTACCTAACCTAACCTCTTAACCTAACCTCATTTACCCTAGAACATCTAATATGTACCATAGAGACCCTACCCTGCGAATTTTTTTTTTTTATCCGTCCTACGTTCCGTGTTATCCGTAAGTAACTTTGTCCTATATATATATATATTATATATATATATATATATATATATATATATAATATTATTATATATATATATATATATTATAATATATTATATATATATAATATATATTATATATAATATATATTTATATATATATATATTATTATATATATGATATATATAATATTATATATATATTTATATATATATATATATATATATATATATATATATGTGTAAGTATATATGTCTATATATATATATATATATATATATATATAAAATTCCACTTCATACCTCTCATTGACAACGTAATTTTTATTCTCACAACCAACTAAATCATTAATTAACGAACATTACAACGTTTTGTAATAAACTTTAATTTCAAGAAACATTTTAGGTCAAATATTTTAACATCATTTGGATAAATGTATGTATGTTTTATTTTTTGATTAAATAAACATTTTGTATATCATTATATATATATATATATATATATAATATATATATATATATATATATATCAATATATTATATCCTTCTCATCACTTCTCACCTACCCTATATACTTTTAATATATATATATATATATATTATATAATAATATATATATATATATATTATATACTATATACATATACTATATATATATAATATATCTATATATATAATATATTATCAACACATATATATACTATATTATCACTTCATAACAATATATACTTTATATAACATATATATATTATATTATATATATATATATTATATATAATATAAATATATATATATATAATATATATATATATATATATTATATATATATATATATCTATATATATATATATATATATATATATATTATATATATATATATATATATATATATATATATATATATATATATATATATTATATATAATATATACTATTATATTATATATATACTTATATATATATATGATATATATATATACTATTAACTACCTATATATATATATATAACTATATATATTATATATATATCATATATATATATCCACTATTTCTAATTACTGTAACAATTACTATAGTTCTGAAGATGACCTCCTTTCTGAAGTTGAAGCGTGAGTTATGTGCAATTCGAAATGTACTTAACTGCTGCCAGTTCTAGCCTCCTGCTACATATGTTCTTGAAAAGCATATCGGTTTGTTTCAGTCTTTAAAAACTAATATCTCTTAAAAAATCTGGTACAAATTTAATTTTTCGAGTAGATTCCACTCGATAAAACCAAACTCGTAACTTGGTTAAATATTTGCTGCAAATACTGAAGATGCATGAGAATTACCAGGATTATTCTGAAGCTCCAGTTTCTACTCTCTCATCATCTCCGCCTAAAAGGAGGATACCCAAAATGAATCCCGAAGAAATTTACCAATACCTTAAAGACAAAGAACTGGTACGTATTCAGAAAGATACGAAAAAAATAACTACTAAAAATTTTTCCAACTTATTGAAAACTGACTTAAAACTTTGTCTTAGAAAACTTAAAAAATATGAAAAACAGCTAAATTTTAACGAGCAGATATATATATCCGTCTTTTACCAGAATGCCGAATATGAAGAGTACGAGGATCTTACTGACGATCACTACGTATTAAAAAATTTCCACTTAAGACAAATATATTTAGTTGAAGCTTATATAAAGATTTTAAAAGGTCTTGATGAAAGGAAAGCTAAGGAGAAAGAAGATATAAGAATTCGGAATTTCATTCAAAGAAGTATTAACAGGTCAAGGAATTCATAGGCAAGTACATTTTAGTTCCCGTCTATGCAAGCGATAAAAACTATTGCGTTTCTAGCGCCGCCAGTGAGTTTAATGTAGGTTAGTCTGAATTTTTGTTAGCTTTGTTCAGAGTTTTAGAAACTTACAAAAAATGGAGACTTTAAATGAGGAGCATCAAATTCTTTCGGTCTCCTTTATGAATTGATTTTTCATATAATATATATCTATATATATATATATAATTACTTTATTTAAAATTTGTAATCTTATATTCCTTATATGTATTAATCTTATATTTTATATCTAATTCATAATATTATATATATATATATAATAATTTTTTATTTCTTAAACTCTATACTCATGCTACCATAAATGAGTAGAGTTTAATCAGCATTTCTTTTTTTTATATAGTCAAATTGTATGAAAATTGTTTAACATTTGCTTGATTGCTTTAAGTTTAAATTTAATTAATACCGTCAGGTTATATTATAGCACATTTTTTTTCATTGTACTTAGTATTCGAATCATTTCTTTTTCAATATCCATCTTCAAACA
>JABUQX010038188.1:0-47489 GCA_015478945.1 Trachelipus rathkii
AGTGCCAGCTTGCAGTGCCCTCTATTTCAAGCCTCTAGCACTCCCGCTGGCCTAGGAATACCCCTCATTATAGGTTGTCTCCCTAATATGTATAAAGGGGAGGTAAGGCATTCCATTCATCTGTAATTACAGTTGTGCTAGGGGCTACATATTCTTCAAGTATTTAACTTATACTTCACTTGCACTTATGTACACACTATGACACTTATAAGCACATACACTCTCCATAGCAACTTACAATCCTATTACACTTAACGCACACCACAACAATACACTACACTTACACTCACATTAATTGTCTGCCTCAACTATTGTGCCAATTGATGCCAGATTAATTGCCCTCAGGCATTGATGCCTCAACTTTAACAGGTTCATCTTTGATGACTCATGACTTTGAATGCCGTACATCTTCGATTACATCTATGTTGGATGATCATCTTTGATAAAATCAATCTATGATGGCCCATCTCTACCCCCATCATAAAACAGAAGATTAAGTTCCCCTAACCACGTTCCCAATCACCGTCTAAAAGCAGGCGCAGCATGCGCCCTCGCGCCAAAGACGCCAACCCAGCCGCGTTTCCCGCCTCGCCGCGTGCGCCGCAGGCGCAATATTTCCGGACGGATGAAAATATATTATATATATTAGTATTATGATTATATTATATTAATATAGATATAATATTAATATATATAATATATATATTATATAATATATATATATATATATATATATTATATATAATATAATATATATACATTATATATAGATATATATATGTACTATGAATCATTCATTTTATTTTCATACTTAAACATTTATTAAAAAAATTTTTCGAACTAAACTGTAACTCATTACAGAATTTTTTATTATTAATACTTTTTAATTATATAAATTTTTAAAACTGTATTTAGAAAAGAAAAAACCAGAGTGTGCTGATATATAAACATTTATTTAATACAACTGTACGATATTTTATATAAAACATTAATTACATACCTTCTTGAAGCAGTTAAATCAGTAACAATAGAGTGTTAACCTAACCTAGGCATTAGTTATGCTTTTTTTATCTGCTTACTGCTTTAAATATGTTTACCTGCTTTTAACATATGTTTACGCTTTACTTCAATATTTATTAACCGATTACTACCTCTAAGCCAAGCTAAAATCAGTAAATCAATAGAGGCTGTTTACATACGCAACAAGGGGTTAGTTATGTAATACTGCTTTACTGCTTTACTCATGTTTTACTGCTCTAACATAATGTTTTACTGCTCTTAAGTCTCAAGCTTAATTTACATAGCCTAAAGCCAGTAAATCAGTAAAATAATTAGAGTGCAACAAAGGGATTAGTAATCTTTTGTTTTACTGCTTTTACTGCTTTAACTTCTGCTTTACTGCTTTAACTCTCCGCTTTATTTACTGCTTTAACTCACTTGTTTTACTGCTTTTAACTCATGTTTACTGCTTTAACTCATGTTTTAACTGCTTTAACTCATATATTTATTAAAACATTACATACCTTAAACAGTAAATCAGTAAATCAATAGAGGTGTGACCTAAAACCAAGGGGATGTAGTATGCTTTTGTGTTACTCTTGTACTGCTTTAATCTGTTTACTGGCTTTAAACTCTGTTTTATGCTTTTAACTCAAGTTTACTGCTCATTAACTCATATGTTTTACGCTTTAACTCATATATTTCATTTAAATTTCGTTTTTTATCTTTTTTAATTTATTTATGTTTATTATTTTATTTAATTTTATTATTTTATATTTTTATGATTATTTTCATTTCTATTAATTATCATTAGTGTTATTTACTCGTGCTATTCTATTATTATAGAACAAACCATCACACATCACACACAACACACACACACACACAACACAACACACACTTACACTTATACACACATGCACTATCACCTTATAACACATTCACTATGACACTTACACTTACACATAGACACTTACATTTTACACTTATAACACGCGGACACACTTACACTTATATACACAAATTAACTATGACACTTATACACATTCACTCATGAACACTTTATTCACTATACCACTTACATTTACACTTACAACACACACACACCACAATCACTCACCACCACAGATTTACTCTACACTCACTACACACAGATTACTTACACACTCTATTTACTTACTCACACTGATTACTTACCACTCAACACCCAGATTTACGTACACTCACACAGATTTACTTACACTCACAACAGATTTACTTCACACACAGATTTATTACACACACAGATTTACTTACACAACAGATTTACTTACACTCCACACGATTTACTTACACTCACCAACAACCACACACACGCACACTTACTAACATTGATGTTTACATTATTAAAACATTTATTTTTACTTAAACTCGTAACATTTATATTATATTCTCATATAATCTACAATTATTTCAAGTTTCTTAAACTTCTATAATTTAAATCAATCGTCTATCTTGAACAAAGAACTTATTATAACTGTAAACTATTTTGTTATAAATTTATACTATAAGTTTAAATAACTTTTAACTAAAATTTTATGATGAATTTATTAAAACATTATTTCATACCATATAAAGTAATAAATGAGTAAATCAGTAAGGTAGCCATCCTAGCAACCCTCTACACAAGATACGCCACGTTTTTTTCTATGACTTATGCTTACATCATCTTACCATGTATAAGTATAAAATAACAAAATAAGTGTCTTCTCTGCAAACATAACATGTATTTTTAAAATCTTTCTAAGTTTTATTTAAAAATAACAATTATTCACTTACTTTTATATTTTTCGCTCAATGTTAACTAAAATATTTCAAAGTTTTTTTAAATTAATTCGGATTTTTTTATTCATTATCTATGTACATGATCAATCCACCACGAGAACACAACAACCCGCACTCATTACAGATACGAAACGGACCTCTCTCTGTAAAATGTGTTGAAATAACTTACTTCAGGTTCAAATTTAGGATAATCCTTTTTGTAGCCCGGGCGATTAGGCCTAATTCCAGGTTCAAATATATTTCCAAGACCTGGACTCTTTTTCTGTAAAATGTTGGTGCAATGAACTACCGTAGGCCTAAATTTAGTTAGGCCTAAAAATTTAGGAATAAGCTTTTTGTATCCCAGGCTGGGCGATTTAAGCCTAATCCCAGGTCAAAAAGTAATTCCAGGATAGACAAGAATCATTGTTATGATTATTATTTTATAAATAATATTTCAAACTGAAACATGCTGGATCGGTCAGATCCTTTAAGCAGGTAAGAAGAAATGTTTTCCTTACTTGTGATGGTCGGGGTAATCCTATCTCTATTGGACCTCGTATGTGATTGGTCAGAATTATTATCGTCTTTTTGAAAATTTAACTTGTTAAGAATTAGACTTGTATTTGAGCAGGTGTGTTTTATTATGTTTTGACCCCAACTCATTTTAAAGTCATAATTTATTTTACTGTTAAGCGGTGCACAAGTTATCTGATTGTATTAAAAGTTTATTATTATTTTGCTTTTAAAAAAAAAAGGGTTTCTATATTTCATTTTTATAATTAAATACTTCACATTGAAGGAATAATTATTAATCTTCATAGACATAGATATAATTACTCACTAGATTCTATAGTTAGTTCACGTGAAGCAAAACCGCAGAGCAGCCCGCAAATAAGCAAGAATAAAAAAAAAAAAAAAAAAAAAAATAAAATGCGCACCCGGTGCGGGAACCCGACGCATGAACCCGCCGGCGTAATATACTACGCGGTCGCGAAATATCGGTCTTAAAATGATACGTCGTTGTAACACTTCATACATCATTTTTTAATTTTATTTTATAGAAAATACCATTTCAGTGGTAAAGTTTCTTGAAAAAACATCTTAGTTTGAAAGCAACACTTTTGTTTTGTAGTAAAGCAGGTTAGTTTTAGTTTAATCCTAAGTACTTAATATCTTGAGGGAATAGCAACAAATT
Source organism: Trachelipus rathkii (assembly GCA_015478945.1). Lineage (NCBI taxonomy): Eukaryota > Metazoa > Arthropoda > Malacostraca > Isopoda > Trachelipodidae > Trachelipus > Trachelipus rathkii. The sequence goes on from JABUQX010038188.1 coordinate 4,001, forward strand.
ACTCAGGCCTGTGAACGTAGGGCCGAGTGTTCCTGCTTTCTGGGACTCTTATACCTGTTAAGATCTTATTACTTTAAGGAAAGTAAAACAATGCTTCTTTACTATGCCTTAAAGTTAACCTATATACGACGTAGAGTTATTGTATAGAAGTAGTTATCCCATTCCCTCCCTTTTCAACGTATGTCTTTACGGTTTTAAATCTCTCTAATGTATAAGTTTATGAAAAAGAGTTTTAAAGTGTAAAATATTAACATGAAATATAGGAATAATAATTAATTAGAATACGACAATGTGTTGTACAATGAAAATAGAAGAGTAGAGCCTCTTCATTAGAGCAAACGTGAAAGAAGAGTTTCTTTTAGTTGGATTTCCAAGTATTAGTATTAATAGTCACTATTATAACTTAAGAAAAATGACTTAAGAAGTATGTAAGTTATACATCTTCGTATAATGAAAGATGTTAGAATGATGAGCCTATCGTAACCATCATGGAGATATATCTTCGGGGGGCATTGGGTTGTGAATAAACACTGAAGTATCATGAGCCAGGATTTTTGTCATACTCAAGAGTCCGCCGTTCTAACACTTATAAGGATGACTATTACGACTTGGATAGCACATACAAAAGCAAAACTATATTATACTGAATGGGAAGAAGCGGGTGATCAAAAGATTAGTCGAGAAGCCTCTCAGAAAATGCCAATAACCCGTAACTTTAGAGTATAGATAGCTGAGAGCGGGTCCATTTTTCGTCGAGGCGAGCTGACGTAGTATATTACGCCGGGCCAGAAGGTGTTACTATGGAGTTGACGCTGTAGCACCGGGTGGCGCACGCGTGCAGCAGTCAAAATGGCTTGCGCTTCTTTGCTGTAGACGTGCATACTAAATCGTAGTGGCAAAAGTTTTACAATATGGAGTGTTCTGCACTAGTGACATATCAGTTAATAATATATTATCAAAGTAAGTACTCAAAGTATGTAAGTGAAAAAGTTGAATGGACAACTACTAAATACATCTACAAGTCTACTATAGTAAGAACACAGCTTTGTAATACAAAATCATGAAAATTGCTGCACCGCTTAACAGCAAGATGACTATGATTTTAAAATGGTGGGGTCTAAAAGATCAATAAAAACACACGGTGTCTGCGACGTCAATAAAGAGACTAACAGAGACACTGAGAGATATAAATTGTCAAAAGAGAACTATAAGATTCTTCTCGCACAATCAACAGTTCGAACAGGATCACTATAAAGACCGCAATAAGGAAATTACATCCGTGATACCAATCACATAAAGTGAAAAAATTTTCCATTAATTATATAACCATGACTAATAAAAGTGATATTACTTATCGAATCTCAGACTATGATTTTCTCAGATGATAAATAGATATATATAATTAAATATATAAATAATATATTAATTATACTAATAAATAATAATTTACTATATTATATCAATACTACTGGAATACTTTACATTAATAATCTATTAGAATACTTGGTAATATTATAAAGGCTCTTAAATATCAGTATGAGATAAATACAAAAAAGTATCATATAACTAAATATAAGGAGTATAAATATATGGCCAATTAAATACGATAGAGATTAATAATTGCCACACATTTATTAAACTCAGAAAATAAAATTATTAATAAGTGATTGATAAATAAATAATATATATTATTACATTTAGAGAATCTTTCTTATGAGACAATAAAAATACGACCACCTGGCTACAAAAAGATTTATATATTTAGATAACAGTAAGTTATTTCAAACAATTTACAGAGATTCGTATTTTTTTAATTTTTAAGAGGAGTCAGTATCCAATAATGACAGAGAGTCTGGATAATGACTCATCAGATTTTCTATGGTGGTCATTTAGTCAATTTTGTATCATACGTTATGATATGATAATACGTATACGAAAAAAATATTTTAAAAAATAACTATAGTAAAAAATTTTTTTTGAAGTTAACAGTACGGAAGATTCATGATACTAAAAATTTCTCAAGCCGCATTTAAAAAATCTTTGAAAGACTATTAATTAAAATTTAATTTTTACATTAACTTCGGCTGAAAAAAATTTAAAATCTCTTAGTGATAAAGTATTTAATACTTTTTATAACATATATCAAGGTTATACTCATGATATTTTGTTCTAAGATATTTTGTTTGTGCAGATATTCTATATATTTGTTATTTCTCCATACTTTATCTACCAAATAGACTTCGTGTTATAAGCAAAGTAGACTGTCAATTAGAATACATTACTCTCTCTGTGAGCTGTTGGGTCTGAGACGCACTGACTCTTATTTTATCTGCATTTACTGATTGATTGTTATTGCTCAAGATAAATACTAAAATATGTTTTTAATAAAATTTTCTCATAAAAATTTTAGGTTCATAAAATTTAGTGTTTAAAAATGATAGTTATAAAAAAATCATTCTAAACTAAAACTCCAAGTTAGATATACTAAAAAAATTAATAATATTACTCTTGCTTCTCAAAGATAATGATCTCGATTTTAAACTAGAAAAGTTTGTTCTAAAATAAAACTTTGAAATTATGACTTAAAAAGTCATTTATAAAAATAATGAAAAACAAAAAAAATGAGATGACTATAGAGAAGTACGTGCTGAAAATTAGAAAACATAAAAGGATTTAAGTAGAAGAAAGATAGATACGAGTTAAGTAGTGTAGGTGAAGTAGGGATGGCGTAGTGTAGTAGGTGTCAGAGAGAGAAGACAGAGAGAGAGAGAAGAGAGAGAGAGAGAGAGGAGAGAGAGGAGAGGGAGAGAGAGAGAGAGAGAGAGAGAGGATGAAGATGCTGGAGAAATAGTGGAGTCAGTAAGTAAAATTCTGTGTTATGAGTGTAGATGTAAGAGTCTGTGAGGAGAGGAGATGTGTGAAAGGTTACAGTCGAGAGATGGATGGTGTAAGGTAAAGATCGTTGGAGTAAAGTAGAATCTGATGGGGAGGTAGTAATAGTAAATGAGATGAAGAGGAGAGAGATGAGAGAGAAGAGAGAGAGATGAGAGAGACTACGATCGATGTATAGTTAGAATCTGGGTGTGAGTAGTAAGACATTTTTAGAAAGTTCAGACAACTCCAGATTATAGACACAACAATAAAACAATCTCACAGCTCACGTAAACAAAACATCCACCCCTGATAAACACAACATCCACCTTCGATAAACATTTCCACCTTTGACTAAAATATGAGGATAGAGACAGTAAGGGAGTGAACAGAGTAAGATTTTGCACAGTACCGCTCGAGCACCTGAGTTTTGGAGGAGGTGAGGTGATGTTCAACAAAGTGGGAATTATTGAGACCGCTAATTTTGCGGAAATTAATGGTGAATGACAGCGCATTGGAACACGTTGGGAATTCCTTGGCGGCACCAACCCTTTCACCGAAAGCTGTGAACTCTAAGATGGTGATCCGGTGTGGGGTTAATGATGGGGTGGTTTTGGAAGCTGCCCCAGTTAGGTTATCCGAGGCTAAGTGATAATAATGTGTGTGGAGTGTGAAAAAATAGAATTCCTTGTTTAAATCTGTAAACACGCCTGTGTGAGAAGGATGATGATAGAATGCGATAAGCCGTGGAAAACGTATAGGGTGGCACGGGATATATTTATATATATATATATTATCATATATATATATAATATATATATATATAATATATATATTATATAGTATATATATAGTATATAATTATAAGTATATATAGCGTATTATAGTATATATATATATTATAGTGTAGTTATATATATATATAAGTAATAGTATATAATATATATATATAAAAATATAGAGTGGCACGAAATATATATATATATATATATATATATATATATATATATATATATATATATATATATATTAATATTATATATTATATATAATTAATATATTATTATATATATAGTATATATATATATATATATACAAATATATATATTATATATATTTATTATATAATATATTATATATATATATATAATATATGTTATATATATATATAATACATATATATATATATATAATATATAATATATATATGATATATATATATTCTATATATTTATATATATATATTATTATATATATAAATTATATAATAAATATATATAATATATATATATATATATATATATAATATATATATATTAATATATATATATATAGTGTAGTATTAATATAATATATATATTATACATATATATATATATATATATATATATAATATAATATTATATATTATATTGTATAATATAATATATATATATATATATTAAATATATATATATATATATATATAAATATATATATATATAAGTATATATAATATATATACATACATATATATATATATATTATATATAATATATATATCATATTATATAATATATAATATAAATATATTATATATTGTAATATATTATTATATATATATATGATATATTATATATATATTACTATATTATATATATATACTCTATATATTATATATCATATAATATATATATATATATATATTTATATTATATATATATATATATATATTATATATATTATAGTATATTATTAAGTTATATATATATATAGTAGTATAGTTATATATATATATATGATAAATATATATGAGTGTGTGTATGTGTTGTTGTAGGTGTGTGTGGTCGTGTGTGTAGTGTGTGTGTTCTATACGGTACAAACACAAAGAATTTGCCATATGCTTTTTAAAGGCAACTTTCTCAGATAAGTTATTACAGATATCATGGCAATTTGACAAATTTCAGATATAGGATATATACCTAACATTAGATATAATATTCGCTTCATGTTGATTTAATAAGTGGTTATGAAACAATATAATATAACAACAAATAATAATAATAAATAATAAAAATAATAATAATAATAATGAATTAATAATAATAAATAATAATAATAATATATAAATAATATAATAATAATAATAATATTAATTAATAATAATATAATAAAATAATAATAATAATAATAATAATAAATAATAATAATCAATAAAATAATAAATAATAATAATAATAATAATAATAATAATAATAATAATAAAATAATAATAATAATAATAATAATAATAATAATCATATGAATAACTAATAATAATAATAATAATAATAATAATAATAATAAACATAATACATAATGAATAATAATAATAATAATAACTAATAATAATAATAATAATAATAATAATAATAATGTAATAATAATAATAATAATAATAATAATAATAATAATATATTAAAAATAGGAAAAATATACAAATCACAGAACAATAACTTACAAGTTTAGTATTATAATTTAGAAAAATAATATTAAAATATAGGAATATGATATAACGAATATCCAGATAATAATAATAATAATATAATCAATAATAGGATAATAATAAATAATAATAGATAAATGAATAATGAAAAATAAAATAATAATATAAAATAATATGAATAATAAAATAATAGATAATAATGAATAATAATAATAAATATATAATAATAATAATAATAATAATAATTAGATAATAATAATATAATAATAATAATTATTATTTATTATTTTTTTATTATTAATTATTATTATTATATTATTATTCATTATTATATTATTATTATTCATTACTTATTATTTTATTATTATTATTATTATTATTAGTATGATTATTATTATTGATTATTTTATTATTTTATTTATTTAATTATTAATTATTTATTATATTATTTATTACATAATGAATTAAGAAATTATGCTTCAAATTATAGGTAACGAGTAAATAAGAATTTTTTCTTCCTGCAGGGTATAATGCTAACTAATTAGTTCTTTCATATTATAATAAGTATATATATATAGTAATATAATATATATAGTAATATATATTATATATATTATATAATAATATATATATTTATATTATATATATATATATTATAATATAAATTATATATATATTAATATATATACTTATATATATATAATATATTAGTATATATGTATATAGTATATATATATATATATATATATATAATATTATAGTAATGATATATTATATATATATATAATATATATATCTATATATATAATATATATATATATATATATATATATAATATATATATATATATATAATTAATATAATAATTATATATATATAATATATATCTGTAAATATATATAATATATAGTAATATATATATATATATATATATATATATATAGTATAATATATATATATATATATATATATAGTATTATTATATATATATATATATATACATATATATATATAAATATATAGTATATAATATATCTATAGTATATATATATAGAAGTATATATATATATAATATATATAGTATAATATATGTAGATAATCAAGGAATAGTTGAGGTGAACAATATCTCGGAACTATAAAAGAAAGCTTAGAATAGAATAGGGGATAAATGATAGCTAGTTAGAGGCTGATTTTTAATGTTAATTTTAATGCTAAAGAATCTGATGTTTCTCTATCGCCACAGAACAAGTAAAAAATATATATATATTATACATGATATATATATATATATATATATAATATATATATATATATATATATAATATATAATTATATATATATATATATAATATATATATTAATATACATATTATATTATATATTTTAATATATATATATATTTATATATAATATATAATATAATATATATAATATAGTATATATATTATATATTATATAAAAAATACAAAATATATATATATATATATATATATATATATATATATAGTGTCAGGAGTTGTAGTTATCTCTTCTTTTAACTGCACTGCACAGGTAGTAGTTGATTGTTCTTTTGAAGTCTCACTTAAAGATTTCCTTTTTTACGTTGTGAGACCTAAATATAAACAGGTACCAGTTTATTTCAGCTTTCACCTTCGGAAATCGGCTCTTAACCACCAGGAAGCCTTATGTTACGCTTTGGTACGTTGAATCTAGGCGAACCAGCCAAATAACAAGTCGTTAAAGAACATTCTTTTAATTAAGTTTAACAATAACTCTTTAAATGAGAGAGTGTAAAAACTTAATATTTTTTGGTTAATTTTTATTAAACATCATCTTTAATATATACAAACAAGTCGCAAACCTTATGTTAAGTACATTAGATTTTTACATATTTCAGTTTATATCTACGCAAACCATATCTGAGGAAAGAGGTCTACGAAATACATTTCAAAAACGGCGCCAAGACAGTAAAGGGCCGGAAGGTCAGAGATTATTTATTCGATATATATGATAAACGATGCTATGTAAAATTTAACTAATAATTTTATATAAAAAATGTACTATAATAAAAGAAGTATTTTATAATATATATTATAAATAAATTTAATATTTAATATATAATTATAAATATAAAATCACATTTTTAAGGTTTATAAATAGAGAAATATATTTTTCGTGATTAAGAGTTTTGGAGTATTCTTGATTTCTAATTTTCTAAAACGTTTTAAAGCTCAACTAACATATTTGAGCAATTTTAAAATGCTTTAAAAAATATTTTTCAAATTTAACATTTTTAAACAATATTATATGTATATATATATATATATAATATTCTATATATATATATATTAATATGATCTATATATAATATATATATATATTACTGGATATATATATATATACTATATAATAATGATATATAATATATAGTATATATATATATAGTATAGCATATTTATATATATATATATTCTAATATATATATATATATATTATATATATATATAATATATTATATACTATATATACTAATATTATTATATATTATAATTAGTATATTATAGTATATAGTATATTATATATATATATATAGGGAAGACTTGCTAAGCTGATTGTGCTTATTTTAAGAGCAAGCATCCTATATAAGAGGATGGTAATTTAAAAAATCCATATTTGAATTGATGTTTTTATTCAACATAAGTAAAAGATGTGACAAAAGTTCCTTTGTAAGTCAGTTTAGTTGTTACGGACTGTTCCACTCGTTTACCTCCCTCTTGCCTGACTTCTTCTGAGAAAACTTGCAGTCGAGATTCGAGTCGCGGCCTTTCCTTAAAATTTACCTCCCTTGCCGAAAGTTGTTTTGAAGTTTGGAGGAGTTCTGGAGAGTATCTTCAGTGAGATTTATTTCTTCTCCCTGATTCTTAATATGTTGCTCGAGGTATCTCAACAGGACGTTTTATTATATTCATTTCACTCGAACTTATGCAATTTTGCCGTCCGCAAATCTTAGCAAAGTTAGTACATGAAACTTAAAATTATTTTGAACAAAGTTATATGATGGGGTGCCACAATTACTCCACGCTCTAAAGCACGGAGTGAGAAAGATATGTTTATAATAATTAATAAAGATATAAAAAGTTAACCTTCATCTCAAATGTATCCATAGCTGGTGGGCATGTGAAAGCAATGCGCACAAACATATAAGACTATATTCAAGTGAGAATAAAAATATAACTAAATACATAAAGTTATCGTTTCCCAGGCAAGAAAAACTCTAACATGCCAGAAGCCATAAGTAGACATACAAACATTTGAGGGCAAAAATAGTATACATAAATGTATACGAATATTCAAATAGCGCAGCATAATTGGTTACATCCGAAGATCTAAACATATATACAAATATTTGAATGCCATAAAAATACCATAATGTTATATATACAGAAAATGAAAGGTGCATTTAAACATTAGCATATTTGGTTATACCCCTCGTCAGATATATAACAAACATACAAACATTTAAATGAATAAAAATACAAAATGTGTTATACATAATTATTGATATTGAACCAAATGTGAGTATTCCAACGAGTTTCAAATAATACGTTCTGATGTATCCATGATGTTGATCAATGCGCCCGTAAATAGTTTTCAAAGCTTTAGTTACGAGAGAAACATTGCTGTGACATATGTAGATGGACGAGTTGCTTTGAAATTTAGGTGCCCTTTATTTGAAACAAGCTCGAGCCTACGGCAATAGTGGAGCACACGCAACACGCGTTGGAATTCCGAAAAGGAATCGTCCGTACTGCATTGCCCCTCGCACTCGCTGGCAAAGATCAGACAAGAAAATGTGAAAGAATCGTTATAATCACTATCATTTTTAGCGAATAGCTGCTGAACTTTGCAGAGTGAGGATGCGTCGCTTCTAATTTTTTTCATACTAAAAGATTAGCGGTCCAGCAGCCAACATTTGTAGAATTTGAAAAAGAGTCAGAGTTCCAGTGGTTACATCCAAAAATGAGTTTCTGCCATAATACCCAAATTGAATGAGAAAGAATCCATGCCGCAAAGGTGGATTGCTTTGTCTAGCGATGAATCCTCGAAATGTGATAGTTTTAAACAGGTGAAACCATAATCCAAATTAGAAATGAAAATTGAAGTCCAGTCATATCGATAATGTTCGTTTGCTTGAGTCCTTTTCTCCGAGTGTTCTGATGGATTTTTAGTATATTTTTAGTTTTTTCTTTTCTTCATTTTATAGTGTTTTTCAGACGTGCGTTGATCTGAAGTTCTGGGTGTTGCTCTATTCCGGCTCCACAATTCATATTAGGGAACGACCTTGCTAGATTGGGTGCTGTATTTTAGAAGCAAGCACCCCTAATATTAGAGGATGTTGGTAAAATGTTAAAGATCCATATTTGAGATGTGATGTTTTTATCGACATAAGTAAAGAGTGAACAAAAGTCCCCTTTTTGTCGTAGATAACTCTTTGCTTCGTAAGTGCTTTTAGGTTGTTACGGATGTTCCACTCGTTACAGCGTCCTTGCCTGAAGCTGTCTTGCTGAGAAACTTTGCGGTCGAGATTCGAGTCGCGGCCTTTCCTTAAAATTTACCTCCCTTGCCGAAAGTTATTTTGAAGTTTGGAGAATGTTCTGGAGAGAAGTACTTCAGTGAGAATTTATTTCTTCTTCTGATATATATATATATATATAATATATATATATATAATATATATTATATATATATATATATTATATATAATATATATATATAATATATATATATATATATATATATATATGTATATATATTTATTATATATATTTAATATATAATATATATATTATAGTATAATAATATATATATATATTTATATAAGTATATATATATATAGTATATATATAATATATATATATATATATATATATTATATATTGTTCATGTATATATATATATTTCATGTATATTATATATATAATATATATATAGTATATATATATCTATATATAAGTATATATATATAGCGTATATATATAGTATAGTAGTAGTATATAGTATATATAGAATATATAAATAATAATACTATATAATAATATATATATAGTATATATATATATATATGATATTATATATATAGGTATATATATAATACATAAGTATATATATATAGTATATATTATATGTATATATAGTATATATATTATGAATTATTACTATATAGTATAGTATATCGATATATGATAGTAGTAATGATATATATATATATGTATAGTTATATATATATAGTATGCAACATATATATATATATATGATATATATAGATATCTATAGTATTATATATATATAGTAGTATATAATATATATAGTGAGTATATATATATAATATAGTAATATTATATATATATGTATACTAATATAGCTAATAATATATTCAAGAAGAGGCGAAAAAAACTGGAGAAAGCATTCTTTGTTTATAAAATTTGTGGGATTTCGATTGTTCTTCGACCCATCTTCAGCAAAAATTTTACTCTAGAAAAGATCAAAATTTACAATTAAAATTACATGATAAAACTTATATATTAATATTAATATACCTGGATAGTTTGTATATTAATCACATGAAATCAGAATTAAACAGAGACCAATCCTCTATCGCACTTTTTTTCATTAAATTAATATTGTTATTATTATTGTAATCACTGCTTGTTAATTTTCATTATTGTAACCATCAAAAATTGTTACTATTGTTTCTATTATTTTATTACTTTTATTATTTTTGTTATTCTTATTGTGTTTGTTCATCTATTATTAATTATTATTATTATTTTATTATTAATTATTTTGTTATTATTATTATTATTATTATTATTATTATTATTATTATTATTATTATTATTATTATTATTATTATTATTATTATTATTATTATTATTATCATTATTATTTATTATTCATTATTATTGATTGTGTATTATTATAATTATAATTATTATTATTAATTATTATTATTAATTATTGATTATTATTCATATTATTTTATTATTAGTTATTTCTTATTATTATTATTATTACATTATTAATAAGTATATTATTATTAATTATTATTCTTATTATTATTATTATTAATTATCATTATGTATTATTATTATTTATTATTATTATTATATATTATTATTATTATTATTATATTATTATTATTATTATTTCATTATGATTATTAATTGATTATTATTTATTATTATTGTTCATTATTATTATTATAATTCATTTACTTGACTATTATTGAGTAGTATTATGGTCCTTTTTATTTTCTTCCCCATTATGTATTTATTTATTTTTATTATTATTATTATTATTATTATGATTATTATTATTATTATTATTATGTATTATATTATTATTATTATATTATTATTATTATTATCTATTCATTATTATTATTATTATTATTATTTTTAGTTCATTTTATTTATTATTGATTATTAATTATGTATTTATTGTTATTAATTATTATTATTATTATTATTAATGTGATTATTATTATTATATGATATTAATTATTATTATTGAATTATTAATTAATATTATTATTATTATTAATTATTATTATATTAATTATTAATTATTATTGATTATATGTATTTATATTATTCATCTATTAATTATTATTATTTATTATTAGAATTATTAATTATTATCTATTAATTATTATTATTATTCATTATATTATTATTATTATTAGATGTAGTATTATTTCTTTTTAATTTTTCTCGCATTATTATTAAATTATTTTTAATTATTCATTGATTATTAGTTATTATTATTATTATTATATCAATTATATTTTCAATTATTATTATTATTATTATTATTATTATTATTAATTATTATTATTCATTATTATTATTATATTTTCATTATTATTGTTATTATTATTATTATGATTAATTATTAGTTACGTTATTAATTATTATATTTATTATTAGTATTTATTTATTAGATTATTAATTTATTATTTTGAATTAATTTTATTATTAATTATTATTATTATATCTATTATTATTATTATTATATCCATTCTATAATATATTAATTTTAAACATGCAAAAAAAACGGTTCCCAATTCGTATCGATTGTTTGATATGATGTGGGAGCAACATATTCTTGCTGAAACTACCATCTCTTTCGCCGTTACGGTCAGGCCACATTTTGATTTCCTATATTCTTAATGAAAAGTTTGTTTAATGAAATTATTTTACTTGCTTTTTTATCTTATCCTATTAAAAATAAACAGCAAGAAAAACGTAACGGTTTTTCCACTAACAATTTTGTCATCATAGTGTTTTGTTTCGGCTTGGTTTCCTCGGCCGAGCAAAGCGAGCCCTCTGCGCGTGCGTAGCACATGCTCAGGGACAAGTCTTGCTCCGTTGAGGCAAGCAGAGCTTGTTATTGATTATTCATTTTTATTATTAATTTATTATTATTATTATTTTTAGATTATTGATTATTAATTATTAATTATTATATATAAATTATGTTATTAATTATTATTAGTTATTAGTTATCATTATTTTTGTTATTATTATTATTATGTTGTATTATTATTATTAATTATTATTATTTATTATGTATTATTATTATTATTATATTATTATTATTATTATTATTGATTATTAATTGGTATATTATATATTATTATTATTATTATTAATTTTATTATTATTAATTATTATTCATTATTATTATATTATTATGATCATTATTATTATTATTATTATTATGTAATTGATTATTATTACTTATTATTATTATTATTTGTACATTATTATTTTTATATTATATTGATTATATATTCATTATTTTTATTATTATTATTATCTATTATTATTATTAATTAATTATTATTATTGGAATTATTATTATATTAATTATTATTATTATGTTATTATCATTGACTATTGTTATTACCCAATGTAATCTACTATTATTATTATTATTATTTTTATTATTATTATTATTATTATTATTATTATTATTATTATTATTATTATTATTATTATTATTATTATTATTATTATTATTATTATTATTATTTATTATTATTATGTATTATTATTATTATGTATTATTATTATTAGTTATTATGATTATATATTAATTATATTATTTTATTATTTATTATTATTATTATTGATTATTGATTATTATTATTATTATTATATTAATATTATTATTTATTATTATTACTGCAATTATAGTCACTTTCATGCTTAGCAATTATCCTTATGTTATTATCATAAATAAATATCTCTATATTAAATTTATTTCTTGTAAACATTAGTGTTTCTAGTTTATTATTATCTATCAATATGGTTCAATTTTTTTTTACATTCTATCACAATATAACATACTGTCTGAAGCAGTACATTATTCAGCATATCTGTTTTAACCAACTAACTATTTACATATATACAGTATTTTTTTTTATTCGAATATTAAAGTTTCGTAACTCAGTACGCTATAAATTTTCTGAGGTTTCGTCAGGTGCGTTTATTTTAAAGTTTTTCCACTTTGTGTAGATTTGTGATTTTATCTTGGTTTTCATCTGTATACTTTGTTTCCCTTTCTATAATTTAACTTTACTTCATGATATACTATAATATTAATATACCACTATAGTATCTATAATTATATATATATATATATATATATATATAGGTATTATATATATATATATATATATATATATATGATATGTATATTATAGTATATAGTATATATAGTATATACATAGATAGATAGATAGATATGAATAGATAGGATAGATAGTATAGAGTAGTACGAGTAGATCAGGAGTAGATAGCTAGATGAGATTGCAAACCAGGTTGCCTTCGCAAGGCGCACTCGACGGCTTGAGAAGTTGAATGGTGCTCCTACGAGAAGGGGAACAGTCTTCTTACTGAACCAGCTGCAAGGAGCTGCCGAAATCTTACCCTCTACCAGCGGAAAGCGAGTCTTTGCGGAGAAGAAGCCCCCTGCTAAGGCCTTGACCGGAGAAGTGGCTACGGTACTCTTCAATCCTCAATAGCATTCTATACTTTCCTTTTTTCTATTGAGCCGGGTATGATAACCCGGAATCACTCTCTTCTCCTGCTTCAAAAAATCAGGGACATACCACCCAAATCCGGCCAATCACATCAGAACAAATCATAAACGATCAATTCTCAATAAGATGTTCAAAAATTTAATTTTAACAAATGGATTCATAAATCAACTTACCCTTCAAACTTTCTCAAGTCGAGCATACACTGGTCCCTGCCTATTATGCAACCCTCCCCCAGTGCGTAGGAACCTGAAACCAAATCTAAAACCGCAGTTCAATAATATTAGATATATGGACGAAGAAGATTGAACCACAAAAATAAAAAAAAAAAAAAAAAAAAAAAAAAACGAAAAAAAAATACAGTACATTTCTGTGCCAAATATTAGTTAGTACATACTGCACTATCCCAAGAAAGTTACAACCACCAGACAAACACGTGCGCCAAGAACATGACTCAATGTGTGTAACTACTCGATATAACATCCAATATCAACCAAACAATTACAACAATACACACACTAATCCGAAAAAAGAAACACCAGCTTAGCATAATACCCTACAATTGACACACACACCTCATGAAGTGAACCGCTATCTTAGAAGTATCGCAGCCCTCTAGAAATCCTAATCACAGATACCAGCATAAACAAACCATAAATCAAGTATATACAGATCCACACTGCAACAGTGACAACTTACTGTCCCAACAACTGCGAGCTATATCTAACATCCCTTAACTATACCAACTTAATTCGTGGCATGATTTTAATGTCATGCAATATCACTGGTAAATCGCAAGACCATACTCAATCAGAAACGCCAGAAGGTAACACATCCTCAACTAACTGGAATCATTAAACTATTCATAAATCTATAAAAAACTAAGTCCGCTATGACTACCCACGACACGGCGCTAACCTATCCCATGACTACCACGACAGGCTAACCAAACCCCATTAGTCACCAACATAGCTTCCCCCTCACCTACCCTATAGCCAAATCTTATATGGAAAATAGAAATAGACCTAACCTCCGACCATGTTCCAATATTAACAACATACACAGCAGCCAAACAATTCTACTGTAAGAAAACTAGCAAATACGCAAGCTGTAAAAAAGCAAACTGGGAAAACTTTACCTACTATACCGAAATACATTCAACACAACCTGAAATCACAAAGCCCCGCTCCCTAAACTAACAGCCTCACTAAAACAATACTCAGAGCAGCCAATCTATACATATTCCCCAAAGATATAGAAAACAGTGCAACCCTTCCCGAATCCTCAAAATCTGCAGCTTAATAAAGCAACGAAATAAACTCCGCCAACACATAATACAAATAGTGGAACTCGGCACACAAATAAACTCTCTGAATAACCAAATCTCAACCTAAATCACAGCCGAGAAAACAACAAATTCAAAGAATAAGCAAAATAATTAACTCGAATGACAGAAGAACATGGCAAGTAAACAAAGGACTACAAAACTCTCAAAATAACCGACCAACATTACATGAATCCTTAAAAGACCATAACAACTCTCTTCTATCACCAAAGCAGCACTATAATATTCTTGCCCAATACTATGAAAAAATCTCTAAATAAACTAACACACCACAACAATAGAAACATTATCAGACAGCTAAGTCAAAAACGTCTTGAACAAAATTCCCCCCCCCCTCGCTCTTCCCTCAAGACATCAAACAAGGAATAAATCACTCAAAAATTCAACAGCATTAGGCCCGACAATATGTCCATCCTGAACTTAAAACACCTAGGGCCCTCTGCTATCACATACCTAACTACAATATATAACAAATCATGGACAGTCAACTTCATTCCCTCAATATAAGAGTAAGCAATAATCATCCACAAGCTAAATCCCAGGAAAGACTAAAACCTCTCCATTTTTATACCTCACGATTTCTTTTCTCCCCACTATATGCAAACTTCTTGAAAAACTCACAATCTAAAATACAACCATTCATTCAATCAACAAACATCTAACATGGATGCGAAAAAAAACATATTCAACTACTACAACCCTAACCACCAGCTCCAAAAGCATCATAAATGGCCTTAAGAAAACCCCATCACATGTAACCATACTCGTAGCCATAGACAAACAAAGCTTTCGACACGGTTTCCAGACATATCCTCATTCCAAAAATCCTACAAACTTATACCCAAGACTCGCATACCCACTCAAAAATTTAAAAAATGGATATCCAACTTCTTATCCAGACGTACAGCCCAGATTTACATGAAAAAATCTCTCTAAAACAGTAAAACTAGGAAATGACGTCCCTTAAAAAGTCATTCTATTATCTATCCTCCTTCATTTCAATATATTCACAGCCAACCAACTTGTCCCTCAAACACAAGATTCTAAAATAATTACGTATGCTGAAGGTATAACAATCATTACATAAACCCTTTATATACCCACATCTCGGAAAAATCCTCAGAGACGCTAATAACAGCTGCCCGATATCAATCCTCCCTCCAACTTGAATTAAAACTAAAAACTCCCTAATCCCACTCAGCAAATCCCCAAAAACCCTGTCTTACCCTTGACACTCACTTCATCTTTTCAAAGCATATTCAACTTATAACCGTTTCCGCAAAAAGTAAACTAAATATCCTGATCAACCTCTCACAAAATGAATTTACCAATGAATCAACTACCATCACCTCTGCATATAAACAGTATATAAGATCTACTCAAAACTATGCATCCCCAGCACGGTACCATGCAACATTCCACTTCATTATAATAAAACTACATAAGAGCCATAACGAATTACCAAAGACTGTATAAAACCCACCCAAATTCAGCATCTATATGAGGAAACCAAAATTCTCTCTGTCCCCAAACACCTAGACATTCTACGTTCTCCTATTTTAATTCAACACTAGATCCGTCACATACTTTTATCCAGAGATGGACAGGAACTAGCTCAAAAAGACGACCGTTCCTTTCTGGAACGAGGAACGGAACGACCATACAAATTTAAAAATGGAACGAAATAATGGAACACCACCAATTTTTCCCCTAAAGAAGGAAAAATCCCGTTCCTCGTTCTTCGTTCCTAGTTCCAATTTACATAACGGAAATTTTAGGAAAAAGTTATATATATATATATATATATATATATATATACAGTGGCGTATCAATGAGAAATATATAGTATATATATATAAAATATATATATATAGTATATATATATATTATTACTATATCGAGAGACGCCTCTACATCTAAAAATATATATAAAAAATATATTATATATATATATATATTATATATATATATAAAAAAAATTTTAAAAAAAAGATATATATATTATATATAATATAATATATATAATATATATACAGTGGCGTATCCAGCAGGGGGGGCCAGGGGGCCATGGCCCCCCGAAATTTTTAGACAACACTAAAATATTTTAAGTATCATATCCGTCTTTCATAAGTAAAGTCCGAGGATAATTAATAATATAATACTATATATATATATATATATATATATATTATTGATTATATATATATATATAGTTATTATATATTATAGAAAAGAACGATGTTTTTTCTGAACCCCCCGAAAAAAAGTTATATATATATATTATAGTTATATATATATATATATATATATATATATATAATATATATATATATAATATATATATATATATATATATATATATATAAATATATATAGTCTATATATATATATCTTTATTTATTATATATATATATATATATATCATATATATATATTATATATTATAAATTCGGATTTAAAATTCTCACGAGCTTAATATAATATATATATATATATATATATATATATATATATATATATATATATATATGTATTTTGTTTTTATATATATATATATATATATATATATATATATATATATATATATATATATATATATATATATATATATATATATATATATATATATATATAATTTTAAATAAGAAATAACTCGTAATACATTACAACCGTACTTTTTAAAACAACCCTAAACATGTTTAAAACATGTTTCAATCTTCGACGTTGGCAGAAAGTCGGCATTATAGGGATTTGACAGTAAGTACCCAGTAGACTGCAGGCAGTTGCCAACGTGTTAAAACGGTATTAGGAAGGCCTAAATTTATATATTTTTAAGCTCGTGAGAATTTTAAATCCGAGTTTTTTTTTGTAAATTAGTTAAAATGGAAAGTTCTCCGTCACATAAATCACAGCCACCTGATTTAATTAAAGACGTTTCAAAAAATAGCTGGGTAAAATCACCTATTATTACTTCCGGAATTTTTTTTTCAATTATCGATAGAGTTGGCAGTGTGTGGCATCCATAAAAGTAAAAATCACACATGGCACGAGGAAGGTGAACGAACGCAAACATGCTCTGGAACGACTGAACGACCAATTCAATTTCAAAAAGGAACAATGAAACGGAACGGCTAGTGTTTTTAAAAAAAACAAACGGGAACGACCATCATTTTTGTGGTAACGATGCCATCATCTGTATATTGAATATATATATATATATATATATATATATATATATATATATATATATATATATATATATATATATATATATATATATATATATATATATATATATATATATATATATATATATATATATATATTATAGTGATATTATATATATATATTATATATATATTTATTCTGCTATATATATAGATTAAATATATATATATATTATTTTTATATATTTTTTTTTATAATATATATATATATATATTATATATATATATATATATATATTATATATATATATAGCCCGCTGTGGAGGCACAAGTTTCTCGGGATTCACCCGCTTCTCTTATGATGGCGAGCGGGGATACCAGGGTAAAGTAATTAGTATATATATATATATATATATTAATATATATAATATATATAATATATATATATATATAATATAAAATATATTATATATATATATATATATATTACTTTCTCGCCCCCTGGCCACCCTCCTTTCAGAGTGGCCACACCTCGCTAAGATACCCCGCCGCCGCAGTCGCCTCCTCCAAAGATCGCTTTAGATTTGTGATGTCCCAGAGTGCTCTTGGACGTTAGCTAGCTGGACACTCTAGGAGAAAGTGAGACACAGTCTCTGGGGCATTTGCATTTTGTGCAGATATTTTGTTTCTGGTTAAATTTAAACCTGTATTTGTAATATTGCAGGTTTGGTGGTGGGCACATCTTAGTTTGGTCAAAGGTGATTTGACTGTTACAGGAAGAAGTTGAATTCAGATGCAATTTCTGGTGGATGTTCATTTAGTATATTGATTGGTTGTAGGTTTCTTGAAATAATTTTCAGTTATGTGTGTATTTTGTTTTGTATAAGAGGTGTGTGCCCTGTGGGGGCCGGATGTTGTGTTAGGGATTTGTTTTTATAATAAGGCTGGGGAAGTTGGAGGTTTTTAACCTGTGGTTAGTAGGGTTGGAAAGTGCAGTGTCGCATGGGTGTTGAGGTGATTGTGTTTTCGTAAAACTGTGTGCCTATCATTTCAAAATGTTTATAGTTATTATTATTTTTTTCCTTCATGTAAGTGTTGTTGTAAGTGTAGTTGTGCAACCTGTTATAATTCTGAGCTGCCTTGTTTTTGGGTGGTTTTGAAGTTTTCTCATGTTTCCCTTGGGTAATAATGGGTGCCATATAGGTTACCGCGTAATTTAGTGTTGACGATGTATTGTTTATAGATGGTGATGGATATTTGTTTATTGTATTGAATGCCGTGCTAACTATGGTTTTAGTATGTTTATATGCAACAATAGAGCAGTATATTTCAATGTTGTTTTGTGAAGATTAGGTGTGTGTCCAGTATTACCCCAAGGAATTTTGGGTGTTTTGTTTATTGGGGATAGCTATGTTGTTTGAAAAGATTTGGGGGGATTGGTAGTTCTGAGTTGGTAATCTGTTGGGAATAGTGTGATAGAGGACTTTTGTTTGGTAATGCAGACATTCTGTTGTCAGTTAGCAAGTTTGAATTTGGTGGTTGATGTTTGTTGAGTCAGAAGAATTTTTGTGTTTGGTTCGGGGTTGTGGTGGTTATGGTGATGTCATCTGTTTAGGTTGTTATAATTGGTGTAGTGTGTTTGTGGTTTTGCTAGGTCGGCTGTGAATAAGTTTAATAAGGTAGGGAATAGGATTGCTCCTTGAGATACTCCATTTTTTACGTATCTCACCGTGCCAATGAGTGCATCATTTCATCCGCGTTGATAGGAAGATAATGGATATATATCTTTAATTAGGTGGGAGGAATATAGATCTGCATCTAGCTAACTCTATTAGATTGTGCTTGACGTATCAAAGGTTTGTTTATGCCGATTGCTATAAGTAGTATTTTTATGTCGATTGAGATTTAAGCTATTTATTACTGGTTGAATGGTATTTATGACATGCAGTCTCAACACTTGTTGAAACGGTTATTTGGGATGTTTGTTTTTCTAAAAGTTCAGAGAATTTTGTCCATTCTGGTTTTTGAGGTTTGTATAATGTTTTCATAAATTGATAATACTGATTAGTATTTTGGGTATTATACATAAAATATAATATATATATATAATATATATATATATATATATATATATATTAATATATAAATATAATATATATATAATATATATATATATTATATATATAAATTAGTAATTATATATATGATACGTTGATGATCCTGGTTGTCATTTCTTTATACCAAAATAACGCAGGAGCAGATCGTGCAGTTCCCTACCCCGGTATAATTGCCTTTTATTGGAGAAGAACCTGACATTATTGACCTTTTTATTAACTTCTATTTCCTTGCTGTTATTTCTGTTAAACTCTTTCTTCTCTGAAATCTTCTAATCACATTATTATCTCTGTTTCCTGTTCTAATCCTTAAGTGTAGAGCATTTCGGTGCTGTTAACTGTTTGGTCTTGCGGTCATACTACTTGGATTTCCCTTCGAATGATTATAGCTTATTCTACTTATGATTATCCTATAAGCGTGCTAAGTCTAATCCACACGAGACTAATAACTTTATCGTAGGTAGAAAACGCAACAAACTTTTTGATTCCTCTTCCTCTCACTTTTTCTTTGATGTTCCTGAAAGCGTCCACTCTCTCTTTCCTTCTCTAAAACCTTCCGACGACACAACAGCCCTTTTAGCTTACGAAAAAGCTGAACTTTTCGCTCAAACCTTTGTCTCTAATTCCATTCTAGACAATTCCTCCTATCCACCTCTTTCCAACTCATTTATGTTTAACATTGTAATTCCTTATAAGGATGCTATTTCTACTTTTTCTGAGCTTAACACTAAGAAGGCGTATGATTCTGATGGCATCCCTACTGTGGTTCTTAAAACATGTGCTTCTGAGCTTGCAGCCTGCCTCTGTAAATTGCTTTGTCTATCTTTCCACCTCAACTCTTCCTTCCTGCTGAAAGCGAGCGCTCGTTCAGCGTGTGCCGAAAAAGGGAACCCCTCTCAACCATCGAACTATCGTCCTGTATTTTTAACCTCTATTATTTGAATGTCTTCTAATCTACCCTTAACTGGGAAATTTGAAAACCTTAAATTTCGAATCATATTTCATGTCGCCAGTATTGCTTCATAATGAACGACGACTGGTGTTCTTCCTTTACTTCTCTCTGGCTCTTAGTCCTCAGTTCATCTCTTCGGCATTTTGATAAATCATTTTCTGTGAGGCTAGACACATCGAAATCTTTAGTTCCATAGAATCTGTTACTAACCTCTAATTTCTAAACTATCCTCATTCAGTATATATCCATCTCTCTGTAACTTTTTTTCTGACTTCCTATTAATAGTACTCCGCAGGGTTCTTCTATCACAAACTCTTTCTGTACTTTTCATTAATGATCTATCTGTCACTTCCTTTCCTATCCACTCTTATGCCGACGACACCACCCTTTATTGTTTCTTTTAATTTGAAATACGACTCACTCAGCACCAAATAGTTTGGGCTAGGAGGGTGGCATTGGAGCGATGGACCTCTGATCTTCTTCTTATCTCTAGTTAAGTCAAATAAAACATAGTTGTTTTCAGTACCTCTAAACCTAGTTCCTTTACCTATCTACTCGACAATCTCACACACAACTTCAACATCTTCTTCGAAAACACACAACTGAAACATAATTTTGTTGTTAATACTCTTGGCATTTCCACTTTTCGAGATCTCTTTTGGAAGGATCACATTATCTTTCTTACCACCCAAGTTGCTTGCTCTATATGGGGGGTTGTTCATCCTTGTATGGAGTATACATCTCATATCTTTGGTTGTTCCACGCATGCTGCCCTCCTTGGTAAGGTGGAGTTTAAGGCTTTTCGGATTATCAACTCTCATGCTTTCACTGACTCTCTCCAATCTCTCTCTAGCCGTAGTACTGTTGCGTCAATTTCCTTATACTATCGCTATTACAGTGGACACTGCTCTTTTGAACTCTCAGCGTTTACATATAGTTTTGAGGAAAGCTCGGGACTCGTCTTTTCATTCGGTCTCATCCATTCTCTGTCAAGCTCTCTGAACCCAGACTTAAAGGTTATGCTCATTTTTACATGTAGTCCACTATTAAATTCTTCTTCTTCTTCTTCTTTTTTCTTTCACATTTACAACTCTGTGCATTGTTTCATGTCAGCTAGTAATTTAATTAATGAATTGGTTTTCCCTCATATCTTCTGGAAACTATGTCACCCACTGACCATTTATCATCGGAGAGATATATATATATATATATATAATATATATATATATATATATATATATATATATATATATATATATATATATATATATATATATAAAAATGAAGCTAATGTTGACATACCAAGATATAAAATTTTGATGATCCTTTGTACTGAGAAAGAATCGAACTGAAGTTCGGATGTTCCTTTCGAAGCTGTAATTGGTTTTTTTTTCAGTCAATTTTTAAATAAAGTACAAGAAAAAAATAATATAAAAGAAAATTTATTAAGTTAAAAAATAAAAAAGATAAATAAATAATAATAACGTAATGAATCAAATTTAAATAACATAAATAAATAAATTAAAAATTATTGTTTTTAGGAAAATAAAATATTAGTCTGTAATAAATGAAACAAAAATTAAGAAATTCTTTTATAGGTTTAAGTACCAAGTACTTAAAATAAATAAGTAAGGTAATAAACAATAAAAAATTAATAAAAAAGGTGCCTCGCGAGTGGTGCAAAGTTACATTTTTTATTTTTTTGTTTTTAAAATGTCATCATTCAATATCGGCTCTCCATCATCCTCATTTTAAATTATTCTAATAGGCACTTTTCTGTTGTTTCATTTTCCAGTTCCCTTTTCATAAAGCTATTCTGCCTTTATTTTTAAACCTCTTTATCATTTTTCCTATAGCAAATCTCCACAAAACCCTAAAAAAAAAAAAAACTAAAATTTCGAAAAAGTAATTTTTAACCTTTCATTGTAACAATTACTAGCCTGGATTTCTTTTGTTAAATCATGTTTTCTGCTATCCCAGTCCCAGTCCCAGTCTCATCTCATCATGTTTCGGAGTTCAACCTTCAACTTGTGAATATTTGCACTAAAATTTTAAAAGACATCTTCATATCATATCTTCATATCACATCTTCATCTTCAAAAAAAAAAACTTGTTCCCTTATGGTTTTTGTCTTTAAACAGGATGTTTTAATTTTTTGCAACCGACTTTCCAAGTTATCTAAAGTTTGCCTAATTTGTTTTAAGGGATCTTTAAATATTTTGGTCAGTACTATCTCATGCAGTTTTCCTTTAAGTCTTTTAAGATTTCTGTCTTTACTACTCATCGTAATTCATTAACCTTTTTCATTTGGGTCTCCCTTTATGTTTTTAAAAAACATACAAAATTACCTTTGTCTGTCCTGCTCACATTTCTAGTCAGCAATTTCTGTATGTTAGTATCTTAACTTTACCCAAACATACCTTTATCTTATGGATATCTCGTGTCGTCTGTGAAAATTATACATTTGTAAAAAAAATTAGTTTTTGCAAGTTTCTTAATCCTCAAATCTTTCAACATTTTGAAATGTTCGCACAAATTTATCACTAACCTGGTTTTCCTTTGTCCTCTTCCCTCTCCTCTGGTCTTCTTCTTCGTATATTAAGATCACTTAAGCTATTTCACACCTATGTCATTATCATAATAATTTCAAATACAAGAAAAGATTTACAGCTTCACAAATACTTTAATGATTGCACTTCAAACTCCGATAAATATTCTATTTCAATTAGTTAGTATTTTATTCAGCAAATTTTGTGCGATCAGCTTTTTAAATAATATTCACTATCTCTTAATATACAAGCAGTTCTAAATATTTAATT
Source organism: Trachelipus rathkii (assembly GCA_015478945.1). Taxonomy (NCBI): domain Eukaryota; kingdom Metazoa; phylum Arthropoda; class Malacostraca; order Isopoda; family Trachelipodidae; genus Trachelipus; species Trachelipus rathkii. The sequence goes on from JABUQX010038188.1 coordinate 28,839, forward strand.
CCAATAGTCTAAAAGAAAAAGATGCAGTTCACGGTTTATCTCACCTCCCTATTTGATATTATTCACTATTAATTTTCACCTAATGAGGACTACCAAAAATCACTCACTTTAACATTTTACGTTTTCTCCTAGCTGAAACATCCGAACAAATAATAATAATAATAATAATAATAATAATAATAATAATAATAATAATAATAATAATAATAATAATAATAATAATAATAATAATAATAATAATAATAATAATAATAAAAGGGGGAAAAAGATTTAAAAATGTCGTTGTGTTTAAAAGTGTTTATGAAGACCTACTAAAAACATTTGGTAGATTTGGAGAAAAATATCTTATAGTGTTGTGCAGTAAAATTATGACCACTGGCATCTTATATATTTAATACTAGGTAATAATAACTAACTTAATATATGGGGGATAATGAAACTTCGAGAAGACTCAAATTATTACAGAAGTCTGGCAAAGACAGACATAGGACTTGTTAACAGAAAAGTTTACCTCTGTTGTTCTTGTATTTTAGGCTTGTGCAAGAACTGGCATAAGAAATATGACAAAATTACCTAAGAGCAATATTTTAATGTTTGGGTCTTTAGGATCCGAGGGAAAGATTTCATATGAAAGGGACAAATGAATGAAATAATTATAAAATGGAGAACGTTATTCCTTCAAATCCATTTAATATACTTTGGAACTGAAATAATTATTTCACTCAAAGATCTCTACACTCTTTCTTAAAACTGAGTAAATTTTTGTTATACAAGGATAATAATAAGCTTATTAAATATTTATTAAATAAAATAACAAATGAAGGAGGTACATACTTTCCAGTTTCTCCAAGCCATCGATATTTTAATTTGAGCAACTTTCATTTGCTTGAATTTACGACGATGACTGAAACAGCGAAAACAGTTTTGGATCTGAGTTGCTAAATCTTCTAGTTTATCTCTTCTATAATGTTCCAACTCGTTCACCTATATATATATATATAAATATATATATATATATATATTATATATATATATATATATATATATATATATATATATATATTATATATATATATATATATATATATATGATTATATATATATATATATATATAATATATGAGGTATATATATATATAATACATATATAAAATTACTTGAAGGACTTAGTATAACTATTTTTAATAATTGTTATAATAAGGGCGGATTTGTTAATTTGGATAATTAGTGTGCAAAAATTATGGGAATAATGTAAATTAAATTAACAAAAGACACCTTGCACGGAGGAAATTATAAGAATGTAGAAAGGTATTGCAAAACACAGAGGAAAGATTCAATGTAAAATTGACACAGCAACGGACTAAAATTACGAAAATTCTTAGGTATAAGTAGTATAGATATATAGATATATATAATATATATAATAATAGTTATAAATATATGATCATATATATATAAAGGAGTATTATATAGAATATATAGATATAAATAATAGTATAGTATAAATATTGTCATTAGTATATATATTATAGATTTATATTATATAAAACCACACGAGTAGGTAAAAATCAAAATTAAGAGAAAAATAGGCTTTATAGGCACTTAAAATTATGTGAAAACACATACAAGTGACACAAGGGCAAAATATAGCAATAGAACTTTATTAAAGGCAAACATTAAAAAAGGGGGGAACAGGCGCAATTCGCAGGAAATGGAAAAGACGAAAAATACGAGACGCAAGAAGGCACATTGAAATAATTTAAAACAAATTGGAACAACAGAATCACTATGAACATATTATTGCTTCAAAAACTGGAATTATTACAAGAGAATAAGCGGTTCTCGAGCGTTCGTCTGGAGGCTGATTGCTACAGACTTCGTTCGAGCAAACTAGAAGTTTGAAATAAAAACAAAGGAATTTTCGGGTTACATTGTGGAAATTATTAATGGGTGATTGAAATATTAATTGGTTGGGTAAGAGCGTGTGAATATGTTAGATGAAAGAATAAAGTTGAGGCCTCTGAATAAAAATCTTAGTGTATGGCAATCTCCGGAATTTTGTTGAAGTTGATATGGCATTTTAAGTAATACTACAAAAAGATGATCCACTATATCTTTTATGAATGTGTTCTTATATTTAAAGTTGAATTATGGAGGGACTTGAAATTATATGAGGTACGGTGTAAAGGGTAAGGTCCGGTGAAATATGTTAGTGGAATTAATATTGGATTAATCAAATTATGAGATCGGTGGTGTGTGCTGATAAATACGGCGGGAGAAGCAGATCCAAAAGTCTTGTCCCTATGTAAACAGAAAGGACAGTTAATATGACAGGGTATTTGAAAATAAAGTGACATTCAGTTTGAGAAGAGGGGCAAGTATTATCCCATTTTTCGAAACTTGTTTTTAATGAAAACCTTGACATTTGGAATAAACAAGCAAAAAGAGAAAGGAAATGTTGGGGAAAGAAATTAATGAACAAGTTAATAGTAGGGAGAGAGAGAGAGAAAGTGGTTAGGAAGGGTTATGGTGTTAGGTGTGTTTGATAATAATTTTTGTGCGCTTTACTGAAAGCGGAGTTTAATGTAAGTAAGGAGAGGGTCCTTTTGAAGTAATTGTAGAGAGGAAGTGAGAAGTGAGGTAAATATTTGGTGTGGTCTGTGGATTGGAGGAATAGAGGGAAAAACAAAAATACGGAGAGAAAACAGCCTCAAACAAATAAGGCGAGTATACAAGGAAATTATTGAAGTATAATGTTTACTATGCTGCAGAAATGCGCAAAATAAAGAATATAGACCTAGGGGAGAGAAGGTTTTCGTGCACGGACATGAAGATGGTATTGGGAAGGGGGAAGTCCTTCCAACAGAGAATAGGGTGTGCGTAAAAAAGAATGAGAATGAGTAAGTAATATAGTTAAGTATATAAAATAGAATAGATGATATATAATAAGCTATATAAAGTATATATGATAGAAAGAAGTTATATGTATATAAGATAGAGGTAATTGAATAGTAATAGTATGAGTATAAGATATATATAGTATATAAGTAGTAAAGTATAATATATATATATATATAAGATTATATGAAGAATATATATAAATACAGAGAATATAGTATAGTATATATATAAGATATATAGATATATAGTATATATATAAAGATAGTAATAGGAGGTAATAAATAGTGATAATATAATATATAGTATAGTATAAGTATATAGGATCAGAAATAGAATTAGTACATAGTGAATATGAGATAGATGGGAAGAAGGAGAATGAAATAATAGTAATATATAGAAATATATATAGTAATATAGAGAGAGTCATGTAATGTAAATATATAGTAGTATATATATTATAGTAAATATATAGTTATAAGGTATAATATAATATATATAATAATATTAAGAATATATAGGGAGAGAAATAGTGATATATATATAAATAAAGGATATAAATAAGATAATATATATAGATATATATATATAGTTATATATTAGTATAATATAATATAATGATTATATATATATATAATATATATATATATAAATTATATATATAGTAGATTAGAAATATACTATAATTGTTAAGAAAAAAATTACATTTACACACAAAAGCATACACACACACACGTCACACACACACACAGATCACATGACACACAGCACACACACCAATTGGTATACAAAATGGCTAAAGTTAAGCAATAAAATTTGAAAGATTTACAGCCCTATCAAAAAAGCTCTTCGATATTAACAATTAGTAATTTTGGATTCATCTAACAGGTCTCTCTCTCACATGTGATGGTTGAAAAAGAGAGTGATATATTCCACTTTTGGAGTTAAAATAAATTTAAGAATAAGAGATTTAATAACCGTACATAAAAACTGAAATAGCTGGTTAACAAGAAAATCGAAGACAGCTTCAAATGCAGCTTTGTAAAAAATGACTTTGAAAACCCAGGAGGGAAGAAGAGTTTCAGAAATTTATTCATAAAGTAGGCGAACATTAATTTAATTAAAGTGATGTTCAATAGTTGGGAAAAACAAAAATTACTAGGCTGCAAAAGTTATAAATAAAAATGAATAAAAAAATAGCAGGTCAACCACAGCCCAGTAGGTAATAATGCTTAGAAATTATTTTAGTGAAATGTAAGTAGACTTTTTACCGTTTTATGACTCTTGATGAAAACTTTAGTCCTTCCAAAAATGTACTGAGAAGGGAGAATTGGGAGATCGGCCAAGAGAACGGCACAGCCTTCCAAGGGCCCTCCCATCCAATGGGGCCACGTATGAGAAGATATCATTTTATAACGTTTCAGGAATACTGTATGCAAACAGTTATAATCCCAGCCATCGATGCTCAGTCTTGTTTGTTCTAGCAAACTGCAACAAAAATATTATATATATAATTATTGAAATTATTGATTATTATGTATTATTATTATTATTATTATGAATGATTATTATTATTATTATATTATTATTAAATTTATTATATTATTATCATATTATCTTAATTTATTATGTATTATTTATTGCATTGGAACCCCAGGAGTATTTAATTTTGGATGAGCTATAAAGAGCTGTTTCAACGATTCGTGGCTGTTTCAATTCATTTGGCTTCAGGCAGAAGATAATGCTCAACATTTTGCCTTCGAAGGTTCGAAGGAGAGCTCCAAGAGATAAGTGAGTCTGAGAGACAACGCTTGAAGGCCTCTATGGTGTTGTTCTATTGATATTGCCCTTAATAATAATAATAATAATAATAATAATAATAATAATAATAATAATAATAATGAATAAGTGAGATAATAATAATAATAATAATATAATAATGATAATAATAATAATAATAAGAATAATAATAATAATACTCAGTCATCATCCCTACCTCCTTTTCTCATATTGAGGGGTGAGGTGCGCAACATATACCGGAAAAGGAAAGTAGTAGAAGAACATGACATATGTCGAAAGGAAAGCCCCCCCCCTCTACCATCTCCTCCATGCCCCCATGCCGTTACATGAAAGTCTGTGGCAGTAGAAAAAAAATACACATTAGGGCTTTACAAGACCGCGACGTACCCTTAATGAAGTATCTCGTCGATGTTTGGTTCATCCCTTGGGCCAGGTCCGCAACCTCATTAAAAAATTCTTTTTCCCTTCTCTTAAACCTAAATCATGCTCCCAGAAACACAACATCTGCCTCGTAACCAACCGGCTATCATCCATCCTTTCCATAGACCAAAACATTTTAGCACATCTTCGTTTGTCCTCTCATTTACGCCTTTTTCTGCACGACCACACAACTTCCCGATAAACAGTCGTGAGTCATTCCACAGTGTTAGAGTCAGTTTTTCTCACTGCAACTAACAGGCCCTTAAGGAGTTAGATGAGCCATCTTGGAAGAAGGAAGATTGAACCTTAAATTAGGTCGTATACCCTGGACTTATTGCAACAACTATAGTTGTCAAAGTACTATACATGTTAACACCTGTAAAGCAAACATTACCCTTATGCAAAACACGTAGCGCGCCTCGAAGAACTTAGTCCCTTTGTTCCTCCCAAGATTTAATTGCACCAGCGAGGACGCTTACCGGTATCTTGCAGAAACTTTCCTAGCTATACTCTGATACCATCCGTCCTTTTAATTTAACTTAGTGTAAATAATATCCAAGAGCTCAGATACTTGTTCCAACAAACATAATTTCACACCCAGGATTCTCCTCAATCACCACCATAACTTTAAATATAGTCGTAAGAATTTTCTTTCAAAACCCCTCCTAATTTTACAACACCTATCAGAAATCCTCTACCAAAGCCTCGTCAACTTCTTCAGATACGCCTCACCAAATCAAGTTCATCAGGACGCTACAATAACAGGCACCCTCCACTCTCTTAGATTCTCCATCAGTCTAATACCTCCCCTCCCATCCCCTACCTCAATAATTGTTCATAACCCATCAACATATACAAATAAGTAGCCAAACTAGACGTAACGAAATCCCTGCCTCGCCGCCCAGCTATATAATGTTAAAAGCCATATCACTTCAACTCCATATATTTTATACACAGGCTGTCGACTAAAATGGCGTCATAGTATATTATTCCACTAGTCTGAATGTGCTCCATCAGAGTGCGTGAACAGCATTTCGATCTACACACACCCACCCATCGTAAAGTATCTTCATGCAAAACCGCAACATCCAATATTGTAAAATTAAGATAGCCAAGGTGACATAAGCAACAGTCCCGTGACCTCAACTCCGAATTATAAAGCTAAATAGACCCAGTTCGAGTATTCAAACCGTCCAGATTTTGCGTTACCCACGCAGGATTCACGATCAGTGAGACATTAACATACTTTTGGGGAGTGTTAGATTGAGGAAGAAATTGACAAAGAGTAAGGAGAAATAGACGTTTTACGAGAATTAGCATAGTGGTGTGAAGAAAAAGCATTAATGACCGAGGACAATAACGACGAGTGTCGTAAACAAGTCCTTTTTGAGTGTAGATTTAAACGCTGGATTCAGCAATCACTACCGCCAACAATTTAAACTTTGGTGATGTGTGCTGGAGGATTCGAAAGCCGAGCATGGAGAGACCGAGAAACAGAAAAAGTGGCGGAGAGGTGTTATAGTAAGGAGGGTATGGTTGTGAGAAGGAGCGAGACGAGAGAGAGAGAGAGAGGAGATGAGAGGAGAGAGAGAAGAAGAGAACGAAAGAACGAAGAGAAGAGAAGAATGGCAACAAGGATGACATGCCCCCACACATTGGCCGCGAAAGAGATACGCAAGTAGAGGGATCCGTCGCAGTGGTTGTGGAAGCATCGAGGGGTGAAGAATTATGTGGTCGGCGTCTACCAGTCGGTCGAAGATGTGGCACGAGGCACAAGTCACCACGATTTACATGCCGCTGTAGCGACAAAGAACGATGTGAATCATGTCATCGGATTTAAATTGAACCAAGAAACCTTCTAAATAGCGACGAGGAACGATGCGGATATGGTCCTCTCATAGCCAAGTTTATGTAACACAAGAATTGACTCATGTAGAGAAACGTAGAAACGTTCATGAATTCATTTAGTTGGGTTGCATGATCTTCATATGACAATAACACTCCCCAAAAGTATGTAGTAAGAACGAGAGTGAGGATGAAGCGAGGTGGGTAGAAGAGAAGAAATGGAGTTGAAAAGACGTGAGATAGAGAGGGATATGAGAATAATAATGGAGTGAGGCAGGGAGTAGAAGTTATGTCAGCCTGGCATATTTGAATTTAAAATATGGATGGGGTGCATGAAAGAAATTGAGGAAAGAAGTGAGAAAGGACTGGAGAGTGGAAGTAGAGAAGTGGTTAGACTGATGGAGAAGGGAAGAAATTAAGACAGTGAAGAAAAAAAATGGATAATATGAACGAAATAGTGACCTGGTGTAAGAAAGATATATGGAGCTTGAAAGTGATCCAATGCGTCTCCAATAATAAGTCTATATCTATGTAAACTCGATGGTTGAGGGATATGGCCTTAAGGTAATTTTGAAATGTTACAAGAATCTAAGCGTTGGGTAGCTTTAATGGAGCGATAGATATATGAATGCAGTGATATGAATCAAATTATAATAAGGTTTTAGGGTTGAGCAGTCCGCGAAGGAAGGTTATTCGAACTAGTTCTGGTGAGACTCTGCAGAATGAATGTGATGCAGAGGCTCAACTGTCTCCAATGTTTATTGTACGCGTTCTCACATATGAGATTCTCGTGAGGCTATCTGAAGAAAGTTTGAGAAGTTGTAAGTATTAAGCGCTAAGAGTGAATATCCCGCTGTTATGAGTATGAGTTCTTAAGTGGAATATAGGAGGCGTACTCTGAAGAGATATAATTAGATAAGAATGCTATATATTTATGGTACCGGTGATTCGAGAGAGAAGATACTGCGAGGTCTTCATCGGTACCTTCAATAACCGTTAAGTATGGAACAAGGTATAAACTGTTGAGTTTACTATATTAAATCTAAGTGAATATTAATAATGACTGGTGTGGATTTCCGTTTTTTTTTTCTTAGAAGAAGAAGAAATATATAATAGAAGTGTTTGGAAAAAAAAAATATGAATAAAGAATAAGAGAATATCTGAGTGTGTGAATAATTACCCTACATGTTAAATGCATATCCATGCAAGAACGAATGACACCCCTATATAAAACATGAAACGAGAGAGACCTAAATAATATTAAAATTTAATGATAATATTATTTAGTTCACATGAAATCCTGAAGAGCTACAAAATATGGTTTCGGAGCTAGACATAGCTCATTATAATGCGACAATCTTAAAGGTACCTCTGTTTAGGAGTTGAATGAGAAAAAACTGAAAAATGTGGTTATAAATATAATATAATTGTACGTTGACTTAGAAGAGTTGTGTATATGGCAATGTTTAGAAAAAGGCTGAGTAAATATGATAATAAGAGGATCAAATAATACGTAAAGATTAAGTGCTATAATATTAATGATAATTTGGTTAACATTATGGAAAGTATATTTGGATATAGATAGCCGTGTATTTGAGTTTAAGCAGATGTGTGTTTACTTATAGGGAATTTCGATCAGCTGAAAGACCGATAAGTGATAATAAATGGAATTGAGGTTTGCGGACTACTGGCCCTAAGGGATGAACCTAATATTACATTCGTTACGATATAGAAACTTTATATGAAGGCATGATAACGTCGTTAGGTCATTGAGTTTAAATTACATACATCTAATGTGTATTTTTATTTAATCTACTGCAATGAGAACATACTATACATGTAACTGCAGTCAATATGGAGTGGACAAGTAAGTGGAAGAGTAAATGATGGAATAAAGAGTAGATGAGATAAGAGGGGGGGCTTTCTCAAACAACAATTATCATTTAATATTTGTGATTCTTCTTTGATAATCACTTTTGTAAAGTTTTTAATTCCGGAAATTATATTATTTTTATTATTCTAACAACAAACCCTCATATTTATATATATTATGTAGGGAATTGAAACGATCATTGTGTGTAGCTCATTATTATAATTATTTATTATTATCCAATATATTTTTAGAACGATATGAAAATATAGAATGGTGATATTTATCTTATTAATAAGAAGTAATTTAAAACCATTATATTTAATTATTATGTTATTTATTGTATTATTATAGATTAATAATTATTATTATTATTTATTATTAACCGGCTATCTCAACCCAAACAACTGGGAATGAGGTCCACCGCTCTCTAATAGTGTCGTTGTTGCGTCAAGTCATCCCTACATCATCCCATCTCGTGCCCTGGCATGGTACTCTATACACTATCGAACTCTGACAGAAACCCGAGACCAAAAGATAGTATGAAGCATAGTATTAGAACTTCTCGTGCACCGTGAAGCCACACAAATGAGAGCTTGAAAGCCCAGCCAACGGAACTCCAGGTCCTGAAAAGCCCAAGACGATACTGTAAATGAAGGGAACGATAGCAATCAAAAAGAAGATATGAGAAATGAAACGTAGAGAATAAAGAATACTGCAAACTATTTCAATAAATGAGATAAATGAAAAAGAGTCCAAAGTGAATCGATATCTCTTGAGAGTTAAATTATGAATTAATCAAAAGCAAATTTATTTCTCAACCCATAAATAATAAACTAATTTTCTTTGAGGCCGATAATTGGTGAATTTCTAATAAAACCCAGAAGTATTATTATTTATTAATTATTATTATATTTATATTATTATTATTATTTTAATATTATTATTCAATTATTATTATTATTATATTATATTATGTATTATATAATATATATAATAATTAATAATAATTAATAATCATATAATATTAAATAATCATATTAATTTAATATATTAATTATAAAATAAATTATGAGCAAGGCTTAGCGTTAGAGCAAACAGAACTAAGCATCGATGGTGGTGATTGTATAAACGATTTGCAAATTTAGCAGTATTTCCTGAACGAGACGTATAATGGATAAAAATGATATACATATACTCAAAACCGTAGTGCCCTACATTGGATTGTGGAGGGCCCTGGAAGCTGTGCCGTTCTCTTGGCCTAATTCTACCCATATTCTCTCCTTCTTACAGTTACATTTTAAATGGAAGGACTAAAATTATTTAATCCCTTGGTCTTATTGAGCGAAGAGGTAAAATAAAATAGTCCTAGTCTTTACCATTATCATACTAATAATAATTTCTAAGCATTTATTACCTATCCTGCAATTAATTATTATATGTACCAATGCCTATTTTATATATTTAATTTAATTATTATATAATATTTATATAACCGTTTTGACAGCCTAGTAAATTAATTGTTTCTCCACTATGAGACATCTAACTTATTAATTTAAATTAATGTTCGTCAACTAAATATATATATATAATTTCTTGAAACTCTTCTTCCCTCCTGGATTGCATTGTCATTTAATTACAAAAGCTGCATTTAGGGATGTATGTATGGGGTGTTTATGTTGAAAAGTAATAAATTATAGAATAATTGTACGGTTTATTATCCTCTTTATTCTATAAAAATTATTTACATATAAAAGTGGTAAATATATATATCTTTTTTCAACCTCACTAGTTTTTTTAAATTATTCACCTAATAGGATGAATATATTCCCCAACAATTATCTAATTTGTATAATAAATCGTAGAAGAGTCTTAATATATGATAGGGTCTGTCATAAATCTTTTTCATAAAATATTGTAACTATTAAACCAGGTTATTATATTTGCGTGGTGTGTGTGTGTGTTGTAGGTGTGTGATGTAGTGTGACGTATGTATGTATGTATGTGCTTAATATTATTATAATAAATATATAGAATATATTATATATTTATATATTAATATATTAAATATACTATAGCGTTAAGATATTATAAATATATAATATATATATATTATTAATAATATATATATATATAATAATAATAGTTAATATTATTATATTATATTATATATATATATATATATATATAATTATATATATATATATATATTTTATATATATATATATTATTTATATATATATATAACCTAATAATATTTTATATATAATATATATTATAATATTATATAATATAATATTAAATTATATATAATAATTATATATATATATATATATATTATTATTATAAATTAATATATATAATATATATATATAATAATATATTATTATATATATTAATATATAATATTAATTATCTGTGGGGATATATTATTTTGGGGATATATTTATAGTATAAGTAAGAGAGGAGGCGGTACTATATAACTTTAGTCTTGAGGTTAAAATCAAAAATAATTAATAAATTATATATATATAAGTATATATATATATATATATATAATATATATATTATAAATATAATATATAATATAATATATATATATTATAATATATATTTAAATATTAAATATATTATATTAGTAATTATATATAATAAATAATAAATATATATATTATATTTATATATATATATATATATATATAATATATATATATATATAATATATAATAATATATATTAATATAAATATATATATATCTTTAATATTAATTATATATTAAAAAATAAATATTTCAAGAAATTATTAATTTAATATATAATATATATAATTAATAATATAATTATATATATATATAAATTATATATTATTAATTATATAATATATATATATAAATATACCTAATATTTTTAGACTACAACATATTCTCTGTTGTAAGTGAATTCCCTACCCAAATAATCTATTGCAGTTGCTACTAAGGAAAAACCTTCCTTCTCCCCTACAGTCTATATTCATTAAAAGGTAAATTACTGCGCATATTAAAATAGCAAGATATTTACCTAACTCTTCTCTCTTACCCTATATTATAATATATTACTTAAAGAGCTCTTCAATATACTGTATTGTTTTCTCCCAATGTTTGCCCCAATCCTATGCTTAGAAACCAAATTATGTGGTGGTGTATACTTCTAGCGCTTTACAAACTTAAAGACCCTCCCTATATAATAACTCCGCTTTCAGAAAAGGTAAACCAAAAAATGTATTATTCAAAACACACCTAAAAATTAAAAACCCTTTCTAACTCCATTGTAATCCTCTCCCCTATAAAACTTAAATAATAAAATTAAATCATCAGCTTCGCGTTGCGTTCTTGTGCGTCGTCACCCAAAAAAATACATGTTTCTATGTTGAAATGACATGTTTGCAAACCTCACAAAAGGAATCCGTCCCACCTGGCATCTCAAAGCCTGAAGCCGTATCTCTGAGAAAATACCCTGTCAAATATATACCTGTCGCACTTTCTGTTACAATATAGGTAAGTAAGACTGATTGGATCTGCCTCGCCCTATTTATCAGGCAAAGGTGAGCCAACCCGTGACTCTTCTAGATGAATGAATCCCACCAAAATTCAAAAACTAAACATATCTACATATCCCGTGACCACTGTGAACCTAAGCCACAACTCTCCTATTATCTAATATTCCCCACCCACCGATACCTCTCAATCATAAACTAGAGTATAAACAATATTATATGACATCATTTTTACATAAAGAAAAAATAGTTCGGCGAATACCTGTAATTCTATAACTTAAAAATAACTCAGAGACAGAACTAAATAATCAACATAATAAATATCGCGTAATTAAGATGTATATGACTATATACTAGTAATAAATCATTCAGATATGCATACAAAATTTCTTTACTTTATCTATAACCTATTCACAATCCTACTACATACCCAAAAATCAATTCAACCCATAACTTAGATACTTCACAAGTGTAATAGAATAAATTTGTCCTTATGTCTTTAAAACTTATAGTTTGAGCATCTCAAAATTGACCCTAATTCTAACGAGTCTGCGTAGAACGAGCTCAACGCAAAGCCGATGAAGTTTGGTTATCTGATCTTCATTCTCAAGTTTTCGAAAAGCAGTTAATTATGATATCTATGTCGTCTTCGCGCTATGCGCATTAATTTTTATAATTATAGTTATTACAGGGATGCTAAGACACTCGTTGCTTCGTAATTTGCATGTTCCAATTTTTGCTGATGTCTGTGCCCTCTGTTTAATGGTTTGCACTTTAATATATAAGACCTTTTCTATTGACTTTATTATTTTCCAACAATAAATGAATGATATAGGATATTTTAATTTTTAAACGTGTTAAAATACATAAATAATTATGTAGTATCCTTAATTATTGATTTATAAAACGGGATATTAATCGTAATTCTATGTGAGATGTCAAAAAAACAATTTTTTTACTAGTTTTTTTCTCCCTATAGGTACTATTAATATATATATATATTATAATATATATATATATGTATTATATATATTAATTATATATATATAATATATATAATATATATATATATATTATAATATATATATATATATATAATAAATATAATATATAATATATAATATATAATATATATATATATAATTAATATTATAATAATATTAATAAATATTATTATATATATATATATTTAAATATAATATATATATAATATATATTATATAAGATATATGTTAAATAATTAGTGGTTAGTGTGATCATATTTTATATTGACTTCCTTATGTGTATTTGCTAATATTATAATTTATCTAATTCATAATTTCATTCACCGTTAGCTAAAAGTGATCGTCTTTTGTATAATTTAAATTAATTATATAATATTCTACATAATTTTATTCCTAATAATTATCTCAAAATTAACTAATATAACTGTTATCGTTTAGTCAAATATCATATTCTATTATTATAAAATTTAATGAATCATCAGTTAAACTAGTGGATTGAAGTTAAATTTAGTATATCATATCTCTAGAAGTTTACACCTAGAAATTTATCTAATAAGTATTAATTAATATATATTACATTTACACTATCGATATATGAATATATATATATATATTTAAGTTATAATAATATTATATATATATATTATTAAATATATATATAAATATATATAAATATAATAATATAATTATAATATAATATAATATATAATATTATTATATATATATTAAATTATATAATATAATTATATATTTATAAAATATAATATATATATAAATATATTAGTAGTGAACGAGTTGTGAAACATATATAAGAAGAGTATTTAACTAGAAGAGATTAGCAATAACTACAGTATATACAACTAAAATAACTGTTTTTACGCTAATATGTATTCATGTCATAACGTCGTAAAATTCAAGCAAATGAAATGTAATTAATTGCACTACAATTAAAATAACGATGGCTTGATAAGTAAACTGCGAAAGTATGAAATACCTCTCTTCATTGTTATTTTATTTAATAAATATTATAAATAAGCTTTGAATTATTTATTTTGTATTAACTAAAAAATTTACTCAGTATTTAAAGAAAGGGAAAAAATAAATTTTGAGTGAAAATATATTATTATTTACTTTAATATTTTTATAAGTATTATTATTTAATAATGGAAGTAATTATAAAAACCTTTCATCCAATTTTATATAATTATTTCATCATTTTATGTCCCTTTTTAATAGCAACAAAATTTTAAAAAGGATCCTAATAAGACATAACATTAATTTATATATTTTTAAACTTAGGTATAAATTTTGTTCATTTCCTGCAGTTATGCCAGTTCTTGCACAAGCCTAAAAATATCAAAGAACAACAGATGATCATAATAACTTTTTCTATAAACATAAATCCTATATGTCATAAATTCTATTTGCCATGACTCTGTTAATATATATAATTGAGTCTTCTCGAAAGTTTTTCATTAATTCCCCTAATAATTAATAGTTAGTATTATTTAATATTACATTATAGTTAATTAATATAATTATATAAGTTTTAGTACAGACATCATAATTTTATCTGCAAACAATTATATAAGATTATATATTATTCTCCATAAATAACTACCAATGTTTACGATGTTATAATCCAATGTCTTTCGATAACACTTTTCAACATTAACAAAGCAGCCCAATGCCCCTGACAAAACCGTCTTCGTGCATACCACCAAGATCTTCAGTATGATATTAATTAATTAATTATTAGTATTTATATTATTTATTAAATTATATTATTATTGAATTAATATTATTATTTATTATTATATATTATTATTATAATTATATATTATAATTAATTATTATTATTATTTTATGTTCTAGAGATATGTTTTTCAAAGCTAGGAGAAACTAAAATGTTAAAGTGAGTTGATTTTTGTAGTCCTCATTAGGTGATATAAAATTAATAGTGTAAATTAATAATACATAATTATGAGGAATGGAATGAGATTAAATCTCGTTATAAGGTAAACAATGAAAAATGTATGTGCTTCCACTTTCACCTCTTACAACACATTGTTCGTCATAGTTGAGATTTAGTGAAATATTATTTAAAACGGTTTTGGAACCGTAGTGGACGGAGAGGAGTTTTTTATATTGTAATATAGATTAATTAATTATTTATCAGGAAGTTAATTGAAGTGCAATCAAATTTAAAGTATTTGTTGAAGCTTTTGATAAATCTTTTCTTGTATTTGAAATTATTATGATAATGACATAGGTGTGAAATAGCTTAAGTGATCTTAATATACGAAGAAGAAGACCAGAGGAGAGGGAAGAGGACAAAGGAAAACCAGGTTAGTGATAAAAATATTATTGTTATAAGCGAAAATTGTTAACTCAATAATGCTTAAAAAATGATTATATGAGGATTAATTGAAGAAACTGCAAAAAAACTAATTTTTTTTACAAATGTATTAACCTTACATAACCAAACCTAGCCTAACCTTACTTAACCTAACCTAACATAACCTAAACTAACCAAACCTAACATAACATAACAACCTACCTAACCTAATCTAACCTAACTTGTGAATGTAATAAATTGTGTATGTTAGTGAATCCGGCTGATACTCTATAAGATTATGTAAAACAGTTTAAATGTGAAAAGTAATTAAAAAAAACTCCTGTAGTAAAGAACAGAAATCTTAAAAGACTTAAAGGAAAACTGCATGAGATACTTTCGTGAAAAAAATATTGAAAGATCCTAAAAAATAAATTTTGCCTAAACTTTAGATAACTTGGAAAGTCGGTTGCAAAAAATTAAAACATCCTGTTTAAATAAAGACCGAAAAAACGCAATTACAGGGAAACAAAGTTGTGTTTTTTTTGAAGGATGAATTGATGACACTGTGATTATGAAGATTTCTTAGAAGAGATTAAAATTTTAGTGCAGGAAATATTCACAAGGTATGAGAAGGTTTGAACTCCGAAACATGGATAGATGAACTGGGATCAGCAGAGAGAAAACGAGAATGAGTTTAACAAAAAGAATCCAGGCGTAAGAGAAGAAGAATAAGATTGAGTAAAGACATACTGATCTTCAGAGATTATACAAGTTGATCTATCTTTTTCGTAGAATAAATTGCTAGATTTTTTCCTTTTTTTCTTTTACACACCGCTCTTTAGTGACTTGTATAGTGAATGTTTGCACAATTGTGTACTCAACAGGAATTCAACTGAATGGAATAAGGATTCGTTATAATCAACATAAAGGCTATATATTAGCTTTATTGTAGAAAGAGTATGAGAGAGACTGAACGAAAGTGATAATACAACAGATAAACAATCGTGTAAGAAGAGCTAAATAAATAATACATTAAATTCTAATTATTCTATTGCGCGCGTGCTAGAAGTAGCCTTTAATTATGTTATATAATGCTCATTTTACATAATATCAAATAGAAGTAAGCAAATGACTATACTTCTCCGAACTCTTTAGTCGTCGTGCCACCACTTCGCGCCGCACCTCTTTTATTAAGATTTATTATGAATTTGTATTACTCCATTTTTCTATACCTACCGACCTATACCTTCCTTTATCTACTAGTACTCTTTTTCTGGTACTTATAACACTCTAATTAAAATAGAAAATATGTCTAATAAATGTTTGCTTAGTTCTATCCTTCACTTCATCAACTCAGTATTTTGTGAGTCTACCTAAAAATTACACATTTTACTTTTTACTTTACAATAATCATTACTTATGTATATTTTAAATCTTGCTTGCATGCTGCTTTTTCCGTTACATCCTTGGTATCACTACTTCTATTTCTCCATTAATTTTAACCTACATCGATTGTGCGGTGAGTTGGTATGATTTAGGCCTTTTTAGTTATTTTCTCCGTACTTATTTAAAAATTGACGTGAAAAAAACCTAAATTACAAGTTCATTCGTAAAGGTATATACATTCACTAAACTTCAGTTCGATTCTTTCTCAGTACAAAGGATCATCAAAAGTGTTACTTTTAATTTATGCATTACATTATATGCGATTCATTATATATATAATATATATAATATTATAATAATATATATTATTTATATCAATATATATATATAATAATATATAATAATTAATATATAATATTAATTATATATATATAATAATATGATTAATATAAATATATATAATTATATATATAATATAAATATAATTACTATCTCTACGAATGAATAATATTAAATGTTGTACATATGTGTTATATTATAATATAAGAATATTAGGTGATCATTAAAGTTTCTAACGAATGAAATTGAAGGATAAACCAATTACATTAATTTAAATTCTAGTTGACATTGAAACAATTGCACAGAGTTGTAAATATGTGAAAAGTCAAAATAAAAGAAGAGAAGTGAATATGTAAGAAATTTAATAGTGGACTACATGTTAAATGAAGAACGTATACCTTTAAGATCTTTAGTAATCTAGAGAGTAACTTGACAGAGAAATGGTATGAGACCGGAATGAAAATAGACGATAAGTCTCCTTGATACTTAATCTCTTCAAACTATTAATGATATAAACGCTGTAAGAGATTTCAAAAGTAATAGCAGTGTATCCACTTATAATTGTTATAGCTAGCATAGTTAAATAAGGATAAATTGAATTACGCAAAACAGTTACTACGGCTAGAGAGAGATTTGAGAGAGGTTCAGTGAAAGCATGGAGAGTTTTGAATAATTCGAATAAAATAAGCCTAACTCCACCTATTACCTAAGAGAAGTTAGGCTAGGCTATGCGTAATATAATTGGAACAATCACCAAGTAATATTTTGAGCATGTATTAATCCATACAAGATTAGTGAACATACACCCCATATATGAGTGAGTAAGTACATATGCAACTTGGTGGTAAGAAATAAAGATATTGTGATCTATCTTCCAAAAGAGATCTCGAAAAGTGGAAATAAGTCTATGAAAAGAAATGTATTAACAATCAATAATAATATTTTTCAGTTGATGTGTTTATCGAAGAAAATGTTGAAAGTATGTGTGGGGTTGATATTGTCGTAGTATAGATAGTCAGTGATTAAAAGGAAACTAGGTTTAGAGTTACTTGAAATACATAAACTTATGTTTAGATTATTGACTTAACAAGTAGATAAGAAGAAGATAAGAATCAGAGGTCCTAATTAACGCTTAACCAATAGGAGAACACATTTTAAAAGCACATAAATATACTATTGAAGTGTATTAATTCAAATTAAATAAAACAATTAATAAGTA
>JABUQX010038189.1:0-5000 GCA_015478945.1 Trachelipus rathkii
TATGGTCCCTTTTGTATGAATTTACTCAATAAATATTATATATAATCGAGTGGAAAGTTAACTTTTTGATATATGCATAATTAAATGTTATATAATTGATAAGCTATCTTGAATGTGGAGAAAAAATTTATTCTGATTACAACATTATAGTCAAAAGATCCAGGATGGATCAATTCTCAATAAACTTCTAGATTTTGAAATAAAAGTAGTAAGCCTACAGATTGATTTATTAGTTTTACCCTGGATGAGTATCTTCGTATATTGTACTCCTCCCAGTCAGCAAACTACTAAGTCACCCATAAATACTTACACTAGTATAATTACATGATTAAAACAAAAAATTACAATGAATGTTTTAATTGGTGCATAGCAAGAAAGATACCCTGAGATGTTTAGAGGCTTATGAAGTTGGACTATTAGTAATATTAGAATAGAATTAATATTAATCTAATAGAAGTAGAAAAGGCTTTGAATCGCCTAGAAGCGTAATTTTTAACTGTATTGTCTGAACTCAGTAACTAAGAAATCTGCTCCAATATGTACATGAACTTACCTAAACTCAAGACAATTATAACATTTCTACATATATATATGCTTTGAAAGTCCAGAATGATGTGCCGTTAACGTATTTGGATAGATGAAAAAGAAATATATATATCTCTTTAAAAGAAATTTTATAACAGTTGAGAAAAGCATATAAAACGATCTGTTTCATAATATATTAACTAATTTATTATAAATATTAAATCTAAATGATTAAACACATACACATTTATTTTTAACCTTATGAAGATTTTGAAGTTCCATTTTAGAATATCAATTGAAAAAATAAAGCACAAAATATTAGATAGCTGTAAAAAATTCAAAATCTTTACATTGTTCGATATTCTGTTACATAGTTTTTATAAAAAGAAATTATTTTATGATAATCATTATTTACATTGGGTTAAATATAATAGACACCTGATAATCAATGGATAATTAGTTTTGACTGAGTTTTCATACATGTATCAATTTAAGATTATTAGAACTACATATAACACCATATTGATGATTATCATGGCAAGATTTTGAAAGCACATTTACAAAAATACTACGATGTCAGACAGCCAAACCAATGAATCCATACCACTATTTACTTATAGGTAAGACAATCAGCCATAAACAGTCTCGGTGTTGTTATACGAAATGATATCGATGAATATTTCAAAACTTGAAATATATGGAAGGTTAATAGCATCTAAAACGTTTGTAGGAATATATAATTGCAGATCAAAAAGATAAAAGTTATATAATTTGAAAGTAAAACAAAAACCCATGAAACTTAAACTTCAAGAATGAGAAATAAATTGAATATATATGAACACTGCTATACGTTATGATAATGTATTGAGCTACTCATTACAAGAATGACTCCAATCCTAACTCTCAGACATATATTCATAAATATAAGTGTGATTGACCACATTAATTATTCAATTAACTCAGGAAGAATTATAGAGGACCTTTTCTTCATATAAGATAATGTGAATTTTAACAAATTCGAAATCCCTTAGATAATTTATCCCGATAATAATGCATAATTTATCTAAATACGATGCTCATTTATTCATTAAAGAATTTGGACAAACCGACGGTGAATTAAAAGCAATTCCTCAAACGGATGAAACTTATATAAGTTTCAGTCAGTTTATAAAAGTTGATGAAGGAATAATCTCAACAAGCATGGAGTTGAGGTTCCTCGATAGTTTTAGATTTATGTCATCGTCCCTAGCTAAGCTGGCATCAAATTTAGAAAATGAAAATTTAAAGAATTTATAAAATATTATCAAGATGAACAGTTTCAGCTACTAAAACGTAAAGGAATTTATCCATACGACTGGATGGATGATATAGCAAAATTTAATCATGAAAAATTGCCTTATAAAAAAAGAGAAAATTTTAATATATTTTGAATAATGAATAGATATATATCAAAACGTAGAGACGGCAAAATGCGCTAGAACTATATCTGGACAAATTTAATTGTAATAACATGTTTAAAAATTACATATAATGTTATATTTACAATACTGATACATATTATTAAGCCGGATTGTGATTTTTTGAAAAACTTATTAAGAAAAACTGTTTATATATGAATTACTTTATAAATAGATCCAGCTGACGTTTATTTACATCTCCCAGGGTTATATCTATGGATTAGCGTTATATTAATTAAAAGAAACGTAAGTAAATTAGATTTATTAAAAGATCCGGATATGTTGTTAATGATAGAAAAGGGGATTAGAGGAGGAATCAGTACTATAACACATAGATATGCGAAGGCTAATAATCCATATATTCAAGAAAGTTATGATAAAAATAAACCTCATAGTTATATCACTTATTTAGATGCGAATAATTTGTATGGCTGGGCAATGTCTCAGTATTTACCGACAGGAAATTTTAAATGGATAAAAAACATCAACGATTTCGATGTTTCGGATATCAATGATAAATCTAAAAAAGGATATATCTTAGAAGTTGATTTAGAATACTCTAAAGAGCTACACGATTTACATAATGATTATCCTTTAGCAGCAGAAAATATAAAGTTAGATAAAGTTTCCAAATTAGTTCCAAACTTGAATAATAAAGAAAAATATATCATACACTATAGAAATTTAAAACAGTGTTTGAATTTAGGATTGAAACTAACGAAAATACATAGAATATTAGAATATTTGATCAGAAGCTCGTCTCGGATTTGCAAAAGATACAACAATTTGGTACCAATCTCGATGTAACCACGTAGAAAGGAAAGGAAGCGGAAGAATGGATTTGAGAAAGAAGATTTCTATAAATAATGAAACACTCTGTGTTTGGTTTAAAAACGATTTGGAGAGAACATAAAGGTATGAATTCAAGGAGTTGGTGTTGTACGAGTAGTTATAAGAAATAGAAGAGAGAGCAGCTTCCAAAAATTTTAGTAATAATAAAACCCATTAATCTATTCGAATCGTTTTCAACATATTTCTTTCAAGTAGATAATTCTAACTGTAAAAGACTGCTCTCCATATAACCATCATCAATCAATATTAATCTATCACCTTCGAATGATTGTAGGGAAAACCTATTAGTTCATGTGGAATGTACTTATTATAGATATATCTCATGTAAAACAAACTTAATGTATGACTTTCATTTATATATTGTAAAAAACAAAATATCAATTCTGAATATAAGTCACATGAAGTATTGTCTTTACATCGTAATTACCAATTTTTATTTATTGCATTATATACAAAACGAGGGGGTATCTTTATTATTATGATCCAAGATATGTGCAAATATAGAATTATTGGATTTACACTGCGGTTATCCTCCTTACATTTGGATTATCCCCGAAAGAGCATTTCCTAACATTTATTATATTTTAAACAAAATTTAATATCAGCTGCTATTAGGTATAAAAATTGCGCGAAATATTTGAACAAAGCAGGCGTGGAACACCTGATAACAGCCATTTGATAGACTAACAAGTCCCTCAAAATAAAGCTCCGGAAATGTGAAACAATAAGCTCATTATAGAAAGAAAAAATAAACCATCAAGTAAAAATCATAATCGAATTAAATAAAAAGAATAATTAGGGTTCACTGCTTATTTATATATTCAGATCTTTTATTTCTCAACCTATTTCATCCTTGTTTTTCAGCTATAACACTCAGATATTTTATCTCTGCCCTTTGGATTCTACTCAATCTTCTTTTTAGTTGTAATTATCCATATCTGTCGAATATAGCTGTAGGGGTGTTAGTGTCTCTTCAAATATTACCCTGTTTTCCACAAAATTTTATCTATTTTGTTTCACTCACTTCTTTAATCATTTCCCAAACCATTTTTCGGTACCTATACTGATTTTTCCAAATATTCTTGTTTCTGGCTATGATTTAATAGCATTTCTACCTTAATCACACTAAATATTCTATATTTGCAGCCTCTCAGCCCCCATTTTTCGTATATGGAACCATCAATTTTTGATCCGAATCAAGGGTATCATTTTATTTTACCCTCATATTCTGGATCACTTTTCGTTCCAGTGAACTTGCATAATCTATAATAAATTTTTGGTCCAAGTTGCCTGTATTTCTCTCTTATCTTTTTTGTGTGAATTTGCCTTTCTTTGTTGATTGAAACTATTTATGATTTTCATGTATTTTCTCATACAGAAATTTATCATTAACTGTACCTTTAGATTTCTGACCTTTCCTCTATATGATCCCAAAAATCCTTTTCACTTAATCTCTTCCCTTTCCCCCAGCTATTGCATTAAAGTCTCACATCAATAATGGAATTTCATCCTCTCTTCCCACCTTAATCCTTTATTCCAATATATCCATACACCATCTCTTTCCACCTCAGGCTCAGGATACCTGTTTTGATTTGCGAACGCCGAAAATTTTTAGTACTTTTCCTTTTCTTTTTGAGTGTATATGTAATAAATCTTGTTTATATTTTCTGCATTCTACTTGAATGGTCATAAATTCGGTCTCAGAAGTAGCTTGTGCTACGCGTTGCTTGTACAAAAATGCCAAAATTGAATAAATATATTAACTTGAATTTCTCTACTTTTCGAGAGGGTTCATTCCTAGTGTCATTCTCTATAATTGCAAGATTATCTCTGGTTAAAACTGAAACCATAAATCATAAATTGACCAAAAAAAAATTTAATAACAAAAATTTAGGAATTAGAAAAGGAGAAAATTTTTCCAGTTTAAATTCTAACTCTGATTCCATTAGACCTTTATACCTTACCTTGATTCTGATTCCTATCCCAAAATATTTTCATACCTGATTTAAATTGATTCGGAGAGATTTTCAGACCCAACTATGATTCCGAACCACGAAAATTTGCAAATTGAAAATTTGAGAATTTCATGTTCCTATTCGAATTCCACTGCTCTAATTTGAATAATATTTGTTAAAAATAAGATGATTTTTGCTCCCTGAATTCGCA
>JABUQX010038189.1:30000-35000 GCA_015478945.1 Trachelipus rathkii
GGTTGATCAAAGTTAATATATTTAAGCTATATTTACAACCATATATTTATTTTAGAAGTTCTTTTTATTAATATATAAGATATACATTATTATATTGGTAAAGTAATCTAATATATATTATAAATATATTAAATATTAATATATGAAGTGTTATATAAAGCTGTAGTAATATTGTATATAAATAAATATATATTATATAATAATATATGTAATAGTAATATTACTAACTTAGTAATAACATATAATTATATATATTAATAATTTAATTCTATATATTATATTGAGAATATTTTTCTACTGTCCATAATACCTATATACTAAAAAATATAAACTGAAAGCATATGAATAGTTATACTAGTACGGTAGATAATTACCTATATTTTAATATAATAAATATATAAGGAAAGAAGCCAAATAGTACGTCATATAATACCATTAGTAGTACCTATATATTATTTCAGATGAAAAAAAATACCGAAATTATTACTCACCAGTATAAATATGAAATACTTATATTATTATACTATTACTATCTTAATGTAATATATATATATTTGAAAAATAAATTAGTTGTATAATATCATTCTCTGTACTAATATAATACATTATTATATATATATATCTAATATTACTACTAATATATACTTATATCTTACTAGTATTTTACTATATTACCTACTATATATATATTATATATTACTTATAGTATATATATATTATAGTATATAATATATATATATTCTAATATTTATACTACTCGATATAATACTTATCATATATGTAATCTCTGCTTGGTTTAATTTTTATACGGAGTTGAGGCCAAGGATCTGGTTTCATTGCTTTCCCTTGTTATCTCCAACTTCTGCCTATGGGATTGCTCATCATTACGAATTAGACTGATGGGGGTGTGGCTCACGAATCTCGTGTGTCATGACATCTTTGTGATCTCTATCATCCAAGATTATCGCGAGTCTCCTAGCGGTCTCTCGTGCTACTATCTCCTCTTACCTTTCTTATATCTGCTCTGTGAATACAGTTTGCTTCGTCTGCTGTCTCTATCGTTTGTAGAGAGATTTGGGAGAGTGTGTAAAAGGAGGGTTTGAAAGGAAACTTAGATAAGAGTAAGGTTATGGTATGTGAGTGAGAATTCTCGGTTGTGAGTTATGTTTAGATGGTGAACAGTGGACAAGTTTCTTGAGTTTAAATATTTAGGAGATATATATTGATGAAAAGGGAACGGATGATGCAGAGTGTAGTAGGAATGTTGTGAATGGCAAGGAAGGTGGCTGGTGCATATTAAATCTCTTGGTAAGATATAGAAGGGACTAAGTCTTATGCGCTAGGGTCTACTGAGGGTATTTTGTTACCTGTGTTAATCTATAGTAGTGAACTTATGGTCTGGAATAAAGAGTATAGATCTAAAGTTAATGTTTCAGATGGACAATCTTAGGGATGTTAGGTGTGAGAGGAATTGATGGACAATGAGGAATGAAGTATTAGAGAGTTGTGTGAAAAAAAGGATAAATGAGAATAAATGAAGTACGTTTGAGATGGTTTGGTCTTGTAAAGGATGAATGATAGTCGTTGGTTAAGCGGATATATAGTGGTGAGTGTGTTGGAGATCGACCGGCTGGGAGACCGAAGAAAAAAGTGGGTTGAGTCAGTAAAGGAATGTCTGCAGGAGAAAAATGTTGAATTTGGCAGACGGCGAGTAAAGCAAGGTGCAGATAGGAGAGATGGCGACGTTTTTGTGAGGGGTATGGTTGTGACCCAACTGGCAAAAGATGAACCCTACACTGACGATATGCCTTAGTGAGGGTCCGGTCCCGTGAAACTCTAGGTGGATTTTCTGATCTTGCGACGAGCTATCACCAATACTGTAAGACTGGACTTTTGTGTCAAACTTGTGGTTTATTCTTCTACTTACTTTTTGTTTTTCCGATGCATATCAAGCACCTAGCCCAGTTGATAAATATTATATAATCATATATATTATAGTATAGTATATATATAATATTATTATATATATATATATATACTATATATTATATATATATATTATATATATATATTATATTTATATATATATTATGTAATATATATATTATATGATATATATTTATATATTATTTATATATATATATAGTATATATACTCTATATATATTATAAGTTATATATATATATATATTATATAGTATAATAGTATTATATTTATTTATACAAATATATATATATATATTATATATATATCATATACTATATAAATATTTATATATATATATATATATAGTATATATACTATATATAGTATAGGTATATATATATATATATTATATAATTATATATTTACCAGAAATTTGCAAAAAAAAATGAAACTTCCCTTTAATAAAATTATAACGACATTTTTAATTAATAATAATAAAAATAACAACGATAATAAAAATAATAATAATAATGATAAATAATAATAATAAGTAATAAGTAATAATAATAATAATAATAATAATTATAATCAATTAATTAATAAATCATAGATAATAATAATAATTAATAGATAATAATAATCAATAATAATATAATAATATAATTAATATTCATTAATAACAAAATAATAAACAATAATAATAATAATAAATAATATAAATTAATAATAATATAATAATAATAATAATAAGAATAATGATAAATAATAATAATAATATAATAATAATAATATAATACACTTGCACAGAATTTTCGACTCCGACTCCACGACTCCGGGTTTGAGTTTTTAAGTTTTATAGAACTTAAATTGTTTTAATGATTTTATTACACTTTAAATAATTTTTATGTAGTTTATTTTTATTTTTTATTAGAAAAAATAACAGAAATTTTAATGATAACTATTTTATTATAAAATAGAAAAAATAAATTAATTGAATTTCAATTTAATTTGATTTTAAGAAATTGAATCAGAGATTTTGTGGAACTAGCCGTTGCAAGTATCTATTTTTTTGGTAGCTGTTTATATCGTCGATATATTTTGGGGTATTCGTATACCGTTATTGTCTCTATCACTTTTGAAAAGTACTGATGTAACGGTATCGCCCAATCAAATTTTTGTGTACCAGTACCGAAAAACATCGGTACTTTTAATCGGAACATTTTTGGTGTATCATGGCCATGCTTTGTTATAGGAATATTTTTTTTTTATAATTTTTTTTTTAAATAGATAGTTATGAAATAATGTACTTATAATGATTCTGTGGTAAAACTCTTGGTTTTTAAATTTTATATGAAAAAGTAGGCCTCCAAATACTCCTGATTTATAACTATGGAACAAATTATCAATTATAAGACTGCTTTACACTGATTTTCATAAACTTATAAGAATGTTGTGATGATCCGTAGTGGAACGAGAGTTGTTAAAATAAAATTATAGAAAATGAGCCTGAAAAAATGTCTGCAAATTTCATACTTTCATGACTAATACTGCCAGATGCTTCAATTTGGTTAAAAAAAAATTATATGCCTTATCATAATACTTTGTTACTAATGCATTAAGATATATTTTAATCTTTCTAGCAACTCACGTGTCGGTTGGGCACAGGAGGAAGCTCCCTTATGTCTATGCCATTTATTTACCGATTCCATGTTGCATGCATTTATTAGCATCTAAAGTTGCTATAAATTTGTATTTATTAAAGCTCTTGGAATTTTTACTTTTTTACTTTTTTTCAATCAAATTGACCCTTCTTCTTAACACAACAAGCCCTCATATTATATATATAATAATACTATATATTTTGTATTATTATTATATATTAGTATATATATGATTATATATATATATATATATATTATATTATTATATATTATATATTATAATATATATATACTGTGTGTGTTGTGTGTGTGTGTGTGTGTGTGTGTGTGTGGTGTGTTGTGTGTGCGGGTGCTCAGCTAAGTGCAACAACGGATTTTTCCGTAATAATGTAATTATTATAGAATTTGGTAGAATAAAGCAGGTCTCAGTTATACGAATTGTCATGAACTTCGAATTTTCACATAAAAACGTGTGGTTCCATAATTAATTGCATTAATGGCAGAAATTATAGGGTCATTGAGACAGTCATCCTCGATTCAAATGGGTTACCTCTCAATACAACGGCGGAAAAAATACGTGCTGGCTGCGTTAATAGTTAACAACAATGTAGTTATAATAGGTTTAGAACATCGTGAATGAGGGCCGAACCTCCATATTACAGCGTAACGTTTATATTAGGTACTATTATTAGGTTAGTTACCGATAACAGTTCTGATTTATTGCAGAAATGATTTATATACTGTAACACATTCATTTATTTACAGTCCACACATAAGTATTATTTTCGGTATAGTATGAAATTCCCTTTCCTGTATTACTCTGATTTTATAACTGACATTCTTCATCGTAATATGCATGTATTTACATTATAATCGCGTGCGCGAAATGTCTGCTTCTCTATTCCATTCGCAAAGTTCAGCCAGTCTGGTCCACCCCTTGTCATGTTGTCAATGACATATTTTCAGAGTCAACTATCGGACAAACGTGAGTGATTCGACTTAAGAGGTAATTAAACTGATGCTACCGGGTTGTACCCACCGTAGCCACGGTTCTTCAGGTATCCCGTAGGTAATATCTAGTGAGTTAAGGTCTGTGATCTGGAGGCACGAAATAGACCAATGTTCCTATCCCCTACGGGTGTATTACGTTTAGATGATGTTCACAGACCCTTGCGGTATGTGCTAGGGTAGCCTTCATACTGGTAGTCACAAATTTTGACGTATCTGAATGGCTACGTCAACGAGGAAGGTCTGAGAAAAGTGGTGTCCAGAATTCTGATTTCAGTGCGCATCTAGGTTTCTATGGTAAATGTCCGGCCCGATCAGCATATTATCTAGCAGTTCACACTACACATTTATGGAGTAAACTACCTGGTTTCGCGTGCTGTAGGTGATACTGCGGTATTTCCTTGG
>JABUQX010038190.1:0-15000 GCA_015478945.1 Trachelipus rathkii
GAGAGATTGTAGTTGTTGATATATGCACATTTAAAAAAAACATTAAGATGAAATTATAAAGCTTCTGCAGCGTCTACAACACGAACAGTGCTACTCATAATGTATGTACAAATTAAGAGTAGATCGAGAGCACTCTAAGATATGTTAATAGTGTTGACAGCAACGACTTCTCAGTAACGGCAAGAAGACCTAGTGAGAGCGTAGAGAGAGTTAGACAGAATTGTCTCACATACTAGCCTATCCGCCCTACGTACGTCTACTCCCATAGGATCGGATAGAGCGGAGTGTTGACTCGCGGACCAATATGTATCAACTATATATATAAGAGAGGGGGGAGTTCTGTGGCGTACTGGTATGCATAGGAGGCTGCTTAGCACTATCAAAGAGGTCATAAAAAGTACACATGCCTCCGGAGTAAACGACTTGACATTTATTATCGTGACATTACATTCCTCAGAGAGAGAGGTGGTACAACATTCTAATATTCCTGTTATACTATTGAGGTGTTTGAGTTTATTCACCGATTCAGAAATTTATTAATTCCCTTCAATATATTATTTATCTATATATATATATATATATTATAATTATAAGTAATATATATATTAATATAATTATAAATATTATATAATATTATATAATTATATATATATATTATAATATATATATATTATATATATAATTATTAAATTTAATAATATATACTATATATATATATAATATTTAATAATATAGTATATTATATTAATATAGTATTCACAGTCTGACGCAAAGCCCAAAGAAGTACCTCTTTTAATATCAAACTTACACCTTCGGGTAATTTGACAAGCTAAGTTGAAGCATTGTCAATAAATAATAACGTAAATGTTTTCTATAGAATTTGTTGAAATGTATTTTTGCAGGTAGAAAAATTGGAATATTAAAGTGTTTTCATTATATTTAATGTATATTAATATATTATATTAATTATTATATCTTAATTATATATAATATTAATTATATATATTATTATATATTATATTATAATTTAATATTTATATATATTATATATATTATATTTTTATATTTATATTAATTATATATATATATAATATATATATATTATATAATATTATATATATTATAATATATATATTAACAGTAATATATATATTTATATAGTATATATATATATATATCGTATATAATATACTAATATATTGAGGTTACTATTTTAATACTATAGGTAGGCCAATACTATATATACTATACTAGGTATATATAATAATACTATGAGGTACATATTTAAGTATAAATTCTTGAGGATTACAAAAAAAATATTTGAAGATATAACTAATTATATATAGCAGTAATACAATCTATTTAGGGGTGGAGGCCAGTGGGCCCACCCTATGCCCTCATCATATCTAACCCTATTGTATAAGACAGCTATGTAATAGCAAAGATATCCTAAATCATATAGTGAGGTAATATTTAGGAGTGAGAGTGAGTGATATAATATCATATATAGTATAATATTATATATATATATATATATATATATATATATACTATACTTACCTACTTTACGGTATATATATTTTTATATATATATATATAATGTATTTATATAGTATATTATATAATAGATATATTATAATGAATATATATATATGAATAATATGATATATATATATATATATAAATTATAAATATATATAAATCTATTTTAACGTATATTTACGTTTGCTTAAACATCTCGTATATTGTGTAGATAGAATTCTAGAAAATTAATATTATAATAATATGTGGGAGTGT
This sequence comes from Trachelipus rathkii, assembly GCA_015478945.1. Lineage (NCBI taxonomy): Eukaryota > Metazoa > Arthropoda > Malacostraca > Isopoda > Trachelipodidae > Trachelipus > Trachelipus rathkii. Next base: position 1,798 of record JABUQX010038190.1, read on the forward strand.
AAGATGACTATTAAAGAATATAAACAACTAAAAGAAATGTATATATATACATTATATATATTATTGATGTTGTGTGTGTGTGTATGGTATGTGTGTGTGAGTGTGTGTTGGATGTGTGTGTTGATAGGTGTGTTGTTGTGTGTGTGTGTGATGTGTTGAAGTTCCGGAGGCTCAAGTGGTTTATAAGTGAGTCTTTTCTAAGTTAATGGCGTGGGTGATTTTCCTCTCCGAGAGTGAAGGTTTGTAATCTCACAATATTGCTTAAGACCTGAATGATACAGAGATTATGTCACCGTTAGTTATAGGGTAACTTCTGTATTTTGGAATTTATCAGTTTCAAATCAGTGAATACTTACTCTCAACAACCATACAAACCACACATCACTTTAAAATAGAGTATCAGCACATCTAAACAGGTATTATATTATTTATACAATAACAAATTCACACACACTCTCTCATGCTTTAGCAATGAAGGTATACATATTAATGAGATTCGAATACGCACTACCAAGGAGGCAAACGTAATTTTACAAAGAGATTGAAGAAAAACCGAAAACCAGGAGGTATGCTTATATTTTATTATTTCTGCGGCTCTTTAGTTTATCCTGTTTTGGGAGGAATAATACGATCTTAACCTTAATTTCCCATACGCCAAAAGAAGTACTGAGAAAGCTATGTAATCACGACCCGCCTACATAATAGGCAGGCTATATCAAATAACAACGTAGCACTAAAGGCTAAATCAGAAACACTTTTCATACTGAAATATTTTATAAAAATAAAAGATTACTCTAATAATTTTAATAATTTTAAGTAAAATTCTAATATTTTAAAATTGTAGGTAAAAAATGTTTTTACTATATTTACCTAGAAGTTTTCTAATATAAATAATATAATATAATAATATAATAATAAAAATAATAATCATCATCACATAATAATCATAATAATATATAATAATAATTAATAATATATATAATAATAATGCTATTTGGATATAGATCTTGGTATCAGATGAAACGATATAAATTCTGTCCCGGAATAGTTTCAGACTTCCTCTGCAATAGGTAAGAATAATAGATATTTCACAATGAGATTTGAGTATAGGGAGAATTTTTTCTTTGCAAACGTAGCTCTAAATGGCTCAAACGCTGCCAAATCAGACAGTGCTTTTTCTCCGAATATTCGTGCTCGTAAATAAAAATTTTTGAAGGTGAACTGACCTATAAACTAAACATCCACCTCTAAATAAAAAATGTAACGGAAGATACATTTATAGAGACATTCGATAGACTTGACTAAATAACACAAAGTAAAACTGGTTATGAAATAACAATTAGTGGAAGAAAATAAATTTAATAAAACAATTGCAAAATGGAAAGTGGTATTATAAAGGAAGATAAAAATATATAGACTGAATTGAAGATAGAGAGATTGTATAATATATATAAGCTTACTATATTGTTAGGCCGAATCAGAGTAATCTGTGGCCAAAGTTTAGGGCTCCTTGTTTAAATAAAGACAGATATGCTAGAGAGAGAGAAGAGTGCAACGAAGAGCAACAAGAATGATTTCTGAGGGTTTGAGGATAAGGAGGTTATGAGAAGAGGCTGTAAAGAGTTCGGAATGTTTTCGGTAGAATGGCGATTTATTCTTTCTGTTCTTTTTTCTTTTTTTTTTTTTATTTTTTACAGTTGTCCACCTGAACCTCTCAAGGCAGAGACTTTCAAAGGAGGGGTGTTGAACACTTCAGAAAGTCAACAATACTCAAATTACTCAGAATGATGCAACAAGACGCAAGTTTTTGAAGTGGGGGAGATTTAAATTCAGGCTGAAAACACAGAAGATAGAAGAGAATTCTCACCACAGAACTCGAGGTTAGCAGGAAAGAATGGAATAGCACCGCAGTGACTAGCTGGAGTACCAATATCAACACAGAAACTCTATTAGTGCTGACACAGTACCCTTGTGCTACTAAGGCGTCGAAAAGGTTGTGGTACGCGAGTGATAAGATTCCTCGAGCGCCTGCCGCTACTGTACCTATAGAAAGAGATAGACCAACTTATCGAGCTTTTAGCAAAGGATAGAGGTGTTAAATGATAGTGGAAAGTACAGAATAGTTTATAAACCTTTTGGCTTTGATTCGACACCATCAAAAGCCGGGTGAAAAACAGAGCCCCATATATGAGAGCATGCTTAAATCAAAGGCGGATGAGGAACTTGTATAGAGTAATGAGAAGAGGAATAAAAAAGTCTGCAGATCTTAAAACAGACACCCAATTTCTTTTGAAGCGCCCTATGACCATATGTGATGTGAGGTTTCCAAGACATTTTTTTGTTTTATGTTAAGGGCCAAGGAATGTTTCTATTGTCAAACAGGAAGACGAGAGCAGCGTCGAAAGAGATATGAAATTAGAAGGTGTCTTAGAGAGGGAGATTTGTAGAGTTGGGGTTTTAAAGAATTATTGAATTTCACAAGGTCCAGACGACCCCACCCGGAAAATTCTATCCAGATCATGCGAGAATAGAATGAAAGATTAAAGACGAGAGCATTCTAGGAGTAAAAGAGGAGAGGAGGAAATTGAAATGAGTTGAAAATGAAGGGTCGAGTCATCGGCCTGTTAGTGGATAGAGTTTGATGTGGGTGAGAAGATCATTTAATGAAAGGTAGAAATAAGTAATAGATAAGACAGAACCTTATGGAACACCACAGTTATGTTTGAACAAAAGAAAGAAGAAGGAATCGCCCCATCACCAACAGCCGATATTTAGTGATTTGAAAGAAAACTAGACATAAGTAAGACAAAGAGAAGGAGGCAAACCAAAGGATGGGAGCTTGGAGAGCATTAGACGCGTGACATACCGGTTATCAAATGCTTATGGAATCATAGAACCACGAAATTCCTCTTCGTAGGTTCCTAAAGGCGTATTGAAAACTCATATAATCAGGTATTAATTTAGGAAAGTTGTATCTGCCAGTAAGAGCGCTTGAGCGACCGATCCATCTGCGATCGGAAAGAAGTGGAATCAGATATCTCTGATGATTTAAAGAATGGAGAGTTGTTATAGATTGGGTTTTCAATAGAATTCTAGATAGATATTACTAATGTGAGGCAGAATAAGGGAGTGTAGTAGGTTATGATCAAGATACAGGATAGCTCTCCTTTTTTTTCGGAATATGTTGGATATGTAGCGTGCTTATAACCTGTGGGAAAGTGCGTCTGGTTATTTAGATATAGAAAAATATAATAGTTGAAACAGAGGAGAGAAGGGACCAGCAGAAGACCTCTCCCTTCAAAACTTTGGAGGAAATGCCATCTCTTCCGTCTCACCAGGTTTCTATGTTCATTGGAGATTTTCAGAAGAGGCCCATGCACCCGTTTCAATGTATCACAGCAAAGGCATAGCGGACAACCTGAGAGAGGAAGAGGAGAAGAGGAATGCTAGAATGTCCAGGTAATTGAGTATGGGAGGAAAATTAGGTAGTGACCGAAGAGATTGGCTTTTCAAAAGTTGGAAGAGTTAGCAACGAAACCATCAGATCTAATAAATAAAGAAGGAGGAAAAGGCAGATTTTACAGATATAGTTGTTTGAGATGTTTTTTTGGCAAGAGGCCAGAAAGATTTGTCCAGTAAGAGAACCAAGGGGGTTAGCGCACTTTCGTTGATGAAAGCCAGCTTTGCCCGTCGAAGAGTATCCCTGGCAACGATTTCTAGCTGGTGAAAATTAGCAAAGAGTGATAGGAGAACGAGAATTTTCCACTCCGGATGCGCACTGTCTAGCCTGAATGGGCAGAGAACAAGCACGATTGAACCATGGATATTATGAGGAGAAAAGATTTAGTCGAAGAAGGAATGAATCTGCTCATCCCATCAACGATTACAGAGCTTCCAAACTATCAGGAACATGATACAAGTCTACATAATATTTACATCTATTGATAATACCTAGACCAATAAATTCTTTATAGGAGAACCACAGACCGGGAGACCAGGGAAACGATAAGAAAAGTTTCGAAAATACATGTAATTTGATTTTGAATGTAAGACATTATTCAATCTAGTAAAAGGGTTAAAATTTTTTGAATTGTTTTGCCGCGGAAGGTTGCTGAGTGTGACTCACTGGCAATATTTAAGAAAAGGATTGGATAGGTTATATGGATGGGTTTGGGTATAATATAGTATATTTTGGCAAAGCAAGTTGACGGAGTTTTTAGTTAGCTACTACTTGATTCTTGATGTCAAGGAAACATTTCATAAATACCATATATCTATAGGGTTGTTAATTTTTGGAAGGTTTGCAGCAGGAAGGTTGGCACGTGTAGATTTGTGAGACTCAGCTGTGCAAAGTAAATTTTAGATAAGTATGGCATTGCGTATCACAGAGGTATACGGATGTTTCATGGGGTATCTATACTATATATCGCAAATATTATAGTGTATACTAAGCAACCTAACAGTTGAGGCCGAGTTTTTGTTACTTTTAGTTAATTAATGAGTCTCATTATGATTGTGGTTGTGCTTGGCTGCTTTCTCTTAGACCTCTCTCTCATACTACGTGTATGTCTTTCTTTGGCGCATTATCTGGAACTAGAGCCTCCACAAGTGGCAGCCTGTCAAATTGTTCGAAACTGAGTGATCTGCCTGAGGGTGTATCTGAAGGTGGCGAGGTCCTCCCTTTCCGGCCGTGGTTTCGCTCATATTTGTGGACCGCATTATTCGGACTCCATGCTATTTAGGGGCTTTTCCCTCTGGGCATGGTTTCTTTTATTGGAGTGCCTCTCGTGTTCCGGGTCTCTGAGAAACAAGTATAACGCTCACATATAGTTACTAAAGCTGCTGAGAGATTGGTTTCTCTAGAAGTCCTGTTTTTTATATTTTTTCGATACCGGACTCTCGGTTTTGCGTTACATCCTCGGGTAATTCCCGAAGATGGCTTATAGTGCTCAGAGATGCGCAGTGAGTGAAAACATGGTGACTATGGTAGCACTTCGCGATGCTCGCTTCCTCGTCTACGTGTTTGAATGTTAACGGACCTACGGAGGGATGCGTGTCCACTTCCAGCGGACGCATCGCGAAGAATATGATCGGGCTGTCCTGCAGGAGCAGGGCAGACGTACATGAGTGTTCGCAAATATATATGCAATCAGTCCAGTCATAATGGACGAGGAGGGGGGTCCGGCTGATGGGTTGAAATTACGTGTTCTCATGAACGCTAAACTCTCGTCTGAGCACATATGCGCCCAATGAACATTCTCTTTGATTTCTAATGGGCTCAACATAGGACGTCGCTCGGTCTCAAGATGTGACGCTGTATCGCTGCCTTTTCGTCTGAGACGTGAGACTGGCCCCTTCATCTGTTCCTCTTCAAATCTGGTGTCGACAGTGTTTATGCCTCCTTTCGGCAGATGTAACCATGCAGTTCGTTCATGACGTTGTTTTTGGGTTGCAGAAGAGGGTCTTTGGTGGAGCCCGTGATGTCACGTTGTTGCCGAACTCTTCTAGTCTTGGTAGGTGGTTGATTGAATGCCGTGGAACGATAATGCTGAGAGCTTAGTTGTTGCCGTTGAGAGAGCGGAGCCCACCCTTCACGTGCAAACAGAATATTTTCTGATGCTAAATTAGAAACATTTAGGACATTTGTTAAAATTAGATGGTCAAAGAGGTAAGAATTTCACTAGGCCTAATCTATATTCTGTAAGTCATAAAATGACTAGTTATTATTAAATGTCTCTATCACACGTTCTTCGAAACCAACCAAGCTCTATTTGATTTCTGGTCGGAGGAATATACTCTTTTTCATTGTTTCTTCCGCCGTAACCACTCACAACCGCTACCACATAAAGGAGCTATTATAATCACATCAGAGGCGTTTAAATTCACTAATATAAAAAATAATAACAAAGATAAATAAAAGTATAATATTATAAAAACTATAAAGATAAATCCTTGACAAGCTACCTAGGGCTTGTCAATTTAATTCATATATATTCAAAATTATTCCTAACTAAAATTCAAAAAATAGACCTAAAGAACTTCATATAGGGTCTAAGTATATACGAAAGCAAACCCACTACAGCTTTATATAACTTGATAATAGTACTAAAGCGCATTAAGCTTAATATTCCAGTAACTAGAATTAGCAATTTGGCTTTAGTCAAATATATATCCTAAATGATATCCCAAGATCTCATTATATCTTATCAGGTCCTTTTAGAATGTTTGGCAAATGAGTTAGGCAAGTGTCATTACATTGTTTCAATCAAATTCGAAATTTAACAATCCTCTTACTGAATTATAATTGGAAAAAAATATATATTTCGTCTTCTTCTTCTTCTAATTTATTTTTTATTGGCCCTGGTTCACTTCTGTTCTGTTGTGCTGATACAATGTGATAATGCTACTATTGGTTCAGTATTATCTAGTAGATGTAAATATTTTTTGTAGACTTGTATCATGTTCCATCTGAGAAATGTCCGAGGTTTCTAACAGAAACTTCCTAACTCCTTCAATCCTTCCTCGATAGCTCTTGCTAAATTCCAAGAAAGCATTCCTTGTTGCTCTATCGTTTGCACTCTCACTAGCATATCTAAGTTTTCTTTCTTTAAATAAGTTGGGTCCAATCCTGTTCCCTGCACAATACATGATTCTATGGGGTGGGTGACATGCTATGCTTAAATTGGTTATCAAACAGTCTAATTAATACTTTCCGGTGGTGGCTTTTGGTAGTAACTCAACCATTGTGATTCTATTATATAATTGACCTATGACATGCATGATCTTTGAATTAGCTGTATATAATCCTTACTATCCAATAAACTTTAGATTTTAATTCGTTACTTTTCATAAATTAACTTGATATAGTTATACTTTTCGTTTGTCCAAATTTTAAAAGTTACGTATACCTAATATCTTTTTTAATTATAGGTCACACAGACCTCGCGCAATTTCCTAGCTCATCCCTCATTACAGATATTCTGTTAGTCTTAAAACTTTCATTTTATTCAGCATAGTACATTCCATGTGACACGATAACATATACAGACTCTTCAGACCTCAAACACCATATCAAGAATTCATTTGCACTATATATTACTGATCATTCACTACAATTAGAGTTTATCAAATCAAGATATGCATTTTGAATACTTTTGTTACACTTTGCACTATTCTCTCAATCATGATGAGTGGCCACCTTTTTCGTAATTCTATTCTGCAAACTTAATATATTTTCATTTGCCTCACTTATTTGAGCCTGGTCTACAATTTAAGCTTACTTGCGTACTATAATAACATCCCTTTGTAATATCTCGAGAGATCAATAAGTCGCCCCAGCTACTGAGCACCGTTGGACACACCCTACTCTTTAACTAATATCCATGATAACTTTATAACACATCTCTAGTTGTCTCAGCTACTTTTTCTAATTCCACAACCACTCCTATTAATTCAAACAATGACTACAATGCCCACTATACCCACATTAGAAATCACTTACATCCTCGATCCCCAGCCATCAACTGCTCCGCAGGGACATACTCTCACAAAGCTTGCACAGTAAATATTATAAAAATCACTGGATATCTAGGTAATGGAAAATAAAAAAAAAATAACAGTTTAGTAATTTAATTCCAATTCTACCATAGGAATTTGTCTGCATCATACCCTTTCTGAATCAGATGTATGGGAGAATGCATTATAGATTATTTCTTCTATATTTTCTTATAATTGACCCTTTCGTAACTTGTTTCCAATTAATCATTACTTCTACACAGAGTTATGTGTTTAAGTCATAACTGTGCCTATAATTTCAGCAATTCTTCCTTCAACTTTCTTACATAAAATAGGCAAACATATGAACTTCTTGTTATTTCCATTGATCTTTATCTGGTATCATCCTTGCCTCATGAATGTTATAATATATACGATCGGCTTTAAAAATCATATAGTCCTTAGTTTATTTCATCTTATCAGAATACGGTATATAAGAAAAGACTAATAAGCACATCGTACTATACGATGGCATTGATCATTACTGTCTAGTGCACTTTCACTTGTATTGACGAAGCACTTATAAATTCCTATGAATCCTACTGCTCTCGCATTTATTTTCGCCTATCTCTCCATGCCTTCCGTACTAACCACAACTACTATTCCAACGAGATCGCCACATCAATCATCACTTGACCTTCTCTCCCAGATCAGCGCCTCTCTATTAAATCTGACCTCTCACAGCCGTCACTATATCACCTCTTCAGCTGACTCGCTCACTTAAATAACCATACTATAAATATACCATAGCTTAAATTATCCAAAGAGATTGTAGCAATCAATCTTACATTGGAATCTATATACTGGCACACTTTAACATTAAGAGATCTATAATCGGGTCACATTACATCTCAATAACCGAAGTAAATTACTTATTATTGTGTACGATTTATGAGAATGAATAACTTATATATATATTATAAAATACACAAAAATTTTTTTCAAATCTTATATTAAATAACATAATGATAGAATATTATAATAGTATAAATTTAATCATCATTTAATATACGATATCGTACGCATGTGGGTTACGATCAAAGGTGGTAACGAAGATGACACGAAAAGATTAACTCTTTTTTTATTTTATCTTATTTTTATATTGGTATATTTATATTATATATTTAATATTATACATAATATTAATATATATATATATACTTATTAAATTAACTATTATATTTAATATATTATTATATATATAATATATATATATATATATTATATATAATATATATATAAATAAATATATATATACTTTAATATATATAATTATAATATATATATATATATATATATAAATATTTATATATTATATTAAAATAATATATATATATAACATTTTGTATGAGATAATGGCTTCAGTGTTTACGTTGTTATGTCGGAAGAAATATATAAAATTAAGGTCCTCTTTATTTGTTTTCTATATGATATATATATATGAAGCAAATATCTACAAAAGCTCATGGTGATAGATATATGCGTGTTTATAATATTTTTCTCTGTTTATACATGTTGAAAAATATTAATAAAAAGAAAAAGGTGTAAATAAAATATAAATATATATAGAATAAATTACATTAAGTATAGGTTATGATAAGTTTTAAGGAACATACATATAGATATAAGAATATATATATTAGTTTACTAGATTTAAACTCTAAATATAATTTAATTAGCTTCTACTCTACGTACTCCCCGTTTGTTCCTGCTGTGAAATGCTTTGGGCGTTGAAAACGAAATCGTTTTGAATAAAGAAATAAAAACTATATCCTCAAAAGTGCCGCAAAACTACAAAATTGTTAACTATAATAGATAGTTTTTTCTCTGTAGAATCATCCTTCGCTAAACTGAATAGTGATATATATATATATATATATAATCATATATATATATTATTATATATTATACATATATATATATATAATATATCATATATATATTATATATATATAATTATATATATATATAATATATATTGAATTGAAGGGGTTAGGTGAGGGATCTTGAATAACCACCTTCAATCGAAGAATATTAGATGTTGAAGTGAGTGAGCGTTGGCGCGAAGGTAACAGTGGCATTTGTTCCCGGAGACTTTCTTAGGAAAGTCTTACAGTGGTCGCTAGCAGCCTCCTCACCAGACGCCCACAGAACTTCCCAGTGACAAATGCCGCGGAGCAAATTACCCGCTCTCCGGACTGAAAGACGTCAGTTAGAGTAAGAGCGAGCTAGTGTCAGGTCGAAGAGCTAGGTGTGCACACATTAAGCACTGAGAAAGAATTCACCACTCCCAATCTCGTAGTCTTAACGTGGCAGTTGGTCCACCTGTCAGAGCTCTTCGAAGGTTAACGCCATGGTGACGGGGGGTTCACAGGGATTGAGCCGGGCAGTTAGTAGCTGTTCAGTTGAGCAATACTTGATCTTGATGCGTCATGTTCGTGATTTGATGGGCGTGTTCACGGAATCACAATTGATGGGTGTTCTTGCTTGTGCTGGTGTTCGTTGTGCATCTACTGGTACTGGTCACTCTGGGGTTAACAATTTGAAGGGGTTAATGTAGTGGTTCTTGTTATAATCTACTTGCCATAGAAAGAATATTAAGATGTTGAACGAGGTGAAGCGTTGTTCAAATAGTATAATGGGTGGCGTTTCTTCCGGAGGGTGCTGTTTTAAGGAGTGTTTCAGGTTGTGGTGCTAGCAGCGCCGTCCTGCACCAAGACGGCCACAATATATTATTAATTATGATTACTTACTTATATATATATTTATTATATGATAATACTATATATTACTCTTATAATATTTTTATATATTTATTTCCTATATATTATTCTATTTATTATGATATAGTTATATCTTATCATATCTTACTAAGTATATTCACTTTCCGTTAGTATATGATCATACCGTTTTATAAGTTAGTTTTGATCTGAGTGATTATATGGAATATAATATTATATATATATATTAGTATATTTGCTATAATTATTATATACTATTTAGTAATATATACTGTATGTATTTTATATACCGCTATATTATCTGTACGTTATTAATATATTAATTATGATTATATCTATATTCATCTATTATACTATTAGTCTTGCTAGCCTTTGACCTTAGTTTCTAAGTGCTGATTGAACATCATAACTGTTTTATCATAATTGATAGATGATACTGTGATTCGGCCTGCTTATCTTGCTTAAAAAACAAGAATTATGCGGATGAGAAAATGCATGCCGGATATGCGGATATTCGCTACAAGTCTCTAGCTGTAGCTAGAGGCTAAGAGCTTTTATAGGGAATCTAAGAGGTTCTTATAATATCTGTCCATACTGTTTGATCCTTTGCGCCGTGCTTTCTCTGCGACGTGACGTTGGTGGCCTAGTGATCTTTCTATAGGGTGTTTACAGACGGCGTATGCTCGAGAGCATGACCTCACGTCGCATTTATTCACACCATGCTATTTTCGCCTCGTAACAACAAGAGGTTTGTTGAGCTGACCGTAAGGTTTTTTTTGTATCATATTAATTATTTAATGCAAAATTGATAATTGTTTGTAGAAGAGAGAGAGAGAGAGGAGGAACGAGCAGAGAGAGACGAAAGAAGTAGGCTTGATACGATTTGGAATGAAATGTAGTGAAAGTGAGTGGTGGGATTGCTCATGTATCGCGGCTGCAGGGTCACAGAACACCTCTATGTCTCTCACCTTCCTTCTCCGTTTTCAGTTTTCTTTTCTTACCTATGGTTTAAATCTTTCTGTCCACTACGATCTTTCGTTTCTGGCGATGGGATTTGGGTTGAAAGTGAATGATTGTTGTTTTTGTTTTGTTTTTATCCTTCAATTACCTTGGTTTCTTTTCTTCCGGTTCGAAATTATCTAACTTTGTTTCATTTCTGTTTATCGAATCCTTATTCTGTCACTGGACTGTTTTGGACTGATTATAATTATTAAAGAGTGTCAAGATTTTTTCTTTTGACATCTAAGGTATTTTATTATTATCTACTTATTATTATTATTTATTATTTATTATTATTAATTATTATTATGTATTTATTATTATTAAATTATTATGATTATTAATTATTATTTATTATTATTATTATATTCATTCTCATTGTTATTTGATAGAATTATTTGTTCATCATGGTTTCCGTATGATTCAATCTTTTCTAAAGTTTTGTTAAATTTTAGTAGTAATTAAGAGGTATCAATCATTGTTTAATAAATACTTTATTATTAAGTATTATTATTATTAATTATTATGTATTATTATGATTATTATCTAACTTTGTTTCATCTTTTATCGAAGGATGACAATTATAATTATATTCCATTGGCTCATTGTTATTTGATAATTATTTGTTCATCATTATTATTATTATTAAATTAGAACTATATTTTCTGAAGAATTTTTTATTATTATTTATTATTCTCATGTATCATTCCCTATCTCTGTTATTGAATTCGAATGACACGGCGTAATTGGATTCGTTTTCTTTTTGAAAAACTGGATAAGAAACTTCATTTTTTTCGGTTGTTTCAGAACTCAAAGGTTCTGATTGAACATATGAAAGATATAGAATTGGCAAGAGGAAGGGTTTCATGTAGTTTGTCGTATTTTAATTTAATTTGAAAGTTTGTGGAAAGTTAGATGTATGACAATGGTTTGATCTTAAAGGAGAACCCTGAAGAAGAAATTACCCTTGACCCAATACCCTTAAAGAAGAAATTACCCTTGTAACCAATACCCCTGAGTACAGAAATTACCCCTGACCATTTTCGGAATCACTATCTATCCAGAAACCATTGAATTTATCCCGGAACCATACTCGCTAAACCACTAACAGTAAACCAGAAATATCCTGACCTAATTCCTCTGAAAATTACCTCAAATGATTAATTACCCTGAAAAAATACCCACTGAGAATTGAAACCCTATAGGTTAATCTTGAATAGAAACTCCCCCCCTGGAGTTGATAACCCTGAATTATGTTCTTCGGAAGATGTGCCATCCTTGAGATGTTCCGCCCTTAAATTGATGTTTATCATTTTGCAAATTCGTATATTTTTTCGTTTTATATGCTGATATTTTTTGGACGGTACTATCCCTCTTGGATTTATAAAGTTTTGATTCATTTCTGTATTTTTTTATATCATGGCATTGTTTTTTGTTTTTTTTGTTGTGTTTATATATATATAGCGCGAATTGCTTTTTAAATTATATATATTTATATGTATTTATAGGTGACATTTGGCTATGAACATATTCTCAAATACATTTTTTCGTTTTTTAATTATTGCATCTTTGTTGTATTTTTTTATATTAGATTTGCTTCTTGTTCGTTTATGTTTGCAGAAACTGTGGTATATATTTTGTATTTGGTTGTTATTTTTTGATGTCACTCATGTCAGTGCGACTGTAGGACTTAATAGGAAAAGAGACAGACTTTTTTTTTTTTGTGTTTCTTGCTTATATTTTATTTATTTTATTTTATTTTATTTTATATTAAATTTTAGTAAAATTTCCATTGCCTTTCATATTTTTCCTGCATATTGGTTAAAAGAGTTTTTCCTCCCCTCCCCCCCCCCTCCTCTTTTTCCTTTCTTAAATTCCCGGGCGTCTGCGACATGAGGGATTTTTGCGT
>JABUQX010038190.1:42500-55000 GCA_015478945.1 Trachelipus rathkii
GGAAAAGAATTCGACGAGCAACTCTGAGAGAACGTCCGCAGCTCTACTTTGACCTCCAGCATGGCTTAGGTTTTTCGGACTATGGACACTTCTGAGAATTGCCTGATTTTCTTCTGGAGAGAGTTTAGTGAAGTTTTCTGTTGTCCGCTTTTTAAAACTTTTTTGACACCATTATGTGAATTACTTTAATGTGTGAATTTTAAATTTTTGCTAATTACATCTTTTTATATATTGTGGAACTTAACAAAATAATAGTAGTACAATACTACATAACTAAACTTTTATTAATAATTATATATAAATATAATAATATTATATTATATATATTATATATTATATAATATCGTCTTGGTTATATATAACTTATATAGTTTATGGTAGAAAAGCTCAGTTGTATCCGCACAGCATATGTTCCTCACGCGCATCATGCGAGTTCAATCCAGAAAGCAGTTAATTCTTTACCTTCTCAATTATATGTCTTTCTTTAACATCTTATCTAATGGCGATTATTTATTTAACATCTAAAAATTTAAAGAACGAGAACCATAGGACAGGGCTGGCACTGTGATGTCGCCTTGACGGACTGCGTTGCTTTATAACTGTTCTGAATCAAATTTATTGGTTGGAGAAAAGCTCAGTGTATACACCACATATTTTCCTCACGCGCAACATAGCGGTGGTTCAATCCCACGAAGCATTTAATCGTTTACTTTCATTATATGTCTTGCTAAATATAAATATATCTACTTAATATCTATATGTTAAAAAAATAATATGAAGAATAAAGAATTAACTGCTTCTCTGGGATTGTGAACCCCCGCATGTTGCGCGTGAGGACAATATGTCGGCTATACAATGACCATCCTCCAACCCATAAAGTTGGATTCAAAAACATTTATAAAGCAACCGAGTCCGCAAGGCCACATCACCAGGTGTCCAGACTGTCCTATCTCTCGTTCTTATATATTAATGTTAAATATTGCATTATAATCGCAATATTGTCCTCACGCGCAACAAAGAACATATAATGAGAAGTTAAAGAATTAACTGCCTTCTCTGGATTGAACCAGCATGTTGCCGAGTGGGACAAATGCCTGGTGCTTACAACTGACTCTTCTCCAAACCCCATAAACATATATAAATTATATAGCCCAATATATATATTTAATATTATATATGTAATAATATATATATATATAGGTAACTATATATATATATATATATAATATATATATATACATACTACATAAAAAGTTCTGAGTATTAGTATTGTTTTACTATTATTTTGTATGTCCAACATATCATAATAAGCACGTAATAGGGCAAAAAAATTAAATTTTAACATATTAACAGTAACTTTCACATGATTCAAAAAAGTCTATTAACAAGACACACAGAAATACTTCATTAATTACTCGAGAAATCATGTCCATTCTCAGAAAGTGTGTCACATAAGTCCGAGAAAACTTAACCCTTCTGGAGGTTCACATCAACGCAAGCTCGCACGTTTCTCTCAGAGATGCTTAGCGTCTAATTCGTTTCTTTGAAGCTTAAGAAAGAAAAGATAATTCTTTTAAATCATTTCTTCAGATTTAAGACCTTGTGAAGCTTGTATTTGTTGCAATATTTCGCTCGAACTCGAGGAATCTTAGGCAAAAATGAAATCTATTTGTAAACGGCCTATGTGATAAGTCGTTATAGTCACAATATCTATTCATATTTATAATATTAATTTTAATTATTATTATTATTATATTTATTATTATTATTATATTAATTTTATTGATTTTATGTTATATATTATATATTAATTATATTATAATTATTCATGCATTTTATAATTATTATTATATCATTATTATTATATTTTATTATATTATTATATATTTTTATTATTTTATTCACTTATTATTAGTCATTATTATTATTATTATATTTATTTATTTTAGATTCATTATTTTGATGATTATTATTATAATTATTATTATTATTATCTTATATTTATTTATTAATTTCATTATTATTATTATACCCATTATTATTATATTAATTTCATATTATGCATTATTATTATATTATATTATATTTTTTATTATTATTATTATTTTTTATTATCAGTTTTATTATATATTATTATTATTATTATATTATTATTTATTATATTATTATTATATTTATTATTATATTATTTATTATTATCATTTATTATTATTATTATTATATTATTATTATATATTATTATTATTGATATTATATGTATTTCATTATCCCAAACCTCTTTTAAAATATATCTATAATTATAAGTGTTTGAAAATTTTTTGAGTGTCTTAATTTAATTTTTAATTTTAATTTTAATTTTTAATTTTAATTGTATTTAATTATTATTTCAATCATTCGAAATATTAATTAGATTATAATATTAAATATAAAATATTTATAGTTTTAAATTTAATTAAATAAAGTTGAAATTATAATTATATTATAATTTATAATATAAATTAATTTATAATTATTCTAATTTTTATATTATTATTATTATATTATATATATTAATTATTATATTATTTTTATTTTATTATTATTATATATATTATTATTATTATATATTATTATATTTTATTATTTTATTATTTTATATTATTGTATCTATTGAATTTATTTTAATTTTTAATTATTCTTATTATTTAATATTTATTATTTTAATATTTTTATTTAATTATTTATACTTTATTATTTAGTTGCGAAACCTTTTGATCTATTCTGAATTTTTAATTATTATTATTGATTATTATTATTATTATTATTATTTTATTTATTATTATATTATTATTAATATATATTTATAACTATTTACGATTTTATTATTATTATTATAATATTATTATATTAATATATTATCATATTATAAATTTTTGTATATAATATTAAGCAATTTATTAGAATCAGTGGAAGAGTAATTATTGGAGATTCATAGCCATTTATTACCTGTGTAAACAAAGAATTAGGAACACCTTTTAATTTAAATTTTGGTAATAATAATATTAAGAATTTAATAGAATCATGGAAGAGTAATTATTGGAGATTCATAGCCATTTATTTACCTGTGTAAACAAAGAATAGAACACCTTTTATGGCTGAATAACTATTATGTCCAAAGCTCTGACATATTCCATTAAACTTATAAAATTTGAGGAGAGAAAAAAAGGATAACTAATTAAAAACACAAGTTTTTTAATGACCGAAAAAATGAAGTCAATCATTTTACAAATTTGGAACGTTGGAGGTAATTAAGAATGACTGTAATTAACCAATTACTTTATATTGCGTTTGCAATGACTGATAAACATTTTTAAAATTGTTAAATAGAATAATCGTCATGTTCATATTTAATGTGAGTTTTGGTGTTTTGTTGCAAAAAGGAGAAGGATGTATGAATGTGTTAAAAATATGCAACGACTTGGTCTTGTTTGTTGTTCTTCTTTTAAATTTTGAAAAGTAAACCGAATGAAAGCACCTTTGTGATTATAATATATAATATAATATAATATAGATATATATATATATATATATATATATATATAAAATTATATATTACTTTATATATATATATATAGTATTATATAAATATATAATATAATATTAGATAATATATATATATAGTCTTATTATATAAATGACACAGAGAAGCTTCTACACATTATATTTCTTAGGAATATTAATAGAAATCTAAGATTTAGAAATCAAGACAATATCCAAATTCAAATGAAATTAAATAAAAGAATATTCTAAAACATTTTCTATATCTCTGAAGCTTTTGAACCCGCACAAGCTGTGCGGTTCGAAACCCATGCAGTGAGGCTATATTGTCCTTACCATTTTACTAAAGTGGTGTGTTAGCAGGTTTAAATTTGATGATACCAATTGTCCTGAATCAAACCCTGTTGCTGTACCTTGCACGAGTGTGAGCTGGGAGATCGTGCAGAGATACGACATTACGTATTCTTCTGAAATGCTATACTAATCTTCAGAAGTAAACGGTGGGTTCCTTTCTAGCTATATGTTCAGTAAACACGCCTGGCTACAACAGCGATGGCGGATTCGAAAACAGCCAGGAGTTAATTGTCCTTACCATTTTACCAAACTGTGAGCATTTGTTAGCAGTTCTAATTTGTTACTGTTACCATTGCTCCTGATTCAAATCCTGTGTGACCTTGACCCGAGTGTGAGCTGGGATCTGCCAAAGGTCACTGTCTAATACGACATGCTTATTCTTACGAAAATAGTATTCTTTCAGAAATAAACGGTGGGTTTCTTCTGTTATAACAGCACTGCTTACGAACAGCGAGGTGCTGGTTCGAACCCAAGGAAGGTTTACTTATCCTTCTCCTTATAATATAGTATATATAGTATATATTATATATATTATATAAAATAGATTTATATATATATTTATACGCTATATATATATATATATGATACAAGAGCTCTAACACATTTATTCTTAGAATATTATAGAAATCTAAGATTTAGAATTCAATTTAATAATGGACTATTACTCCTTTCAGCAGAGAATGTCTAATATCTTGGAAAGAGTTTAAAGCAACAGATTAAACGAATGGAAAGTTATATGAAACTGCTTCATTAAAAGTAAGGGGCAGAAGCGACCAAAGTTGCGCGAACAAATAATTTTAAAACTCTTGCACTAAGTTAATAATGTATAAGTTTATATAAGGTTGTAGTATATATAGAGGATGAATAAGAGTACAATATTGCATACAAATATTTGTATCAAGTATTTATTCTATGTAGTTTTTTCTTTTAAAATTTAAAAGTTTTTTTTGTTATTAAATTATATTTAACATTTTTAAGTGTTCTTTAGCTGAATAGTATTTATATATATACTATATATAGTATATATATATATATATATTATATATATTATATATATATATTTATATATATTAATATTATATATATATATATATATTAGATGTATATATATATAATATATATTATATTATTATTAATATAATATATATAATAATATATAAATATTATATATTATATATAAAATATCAAAAATATATATATTAGTATATAAGATTATATGTATATATATATAATATATATATATATAAAATATATACATATATATATTTTCATTATAGATATAATATTAATATATATATTATTATATATATATTATATATATAGTATAATATATATTACTATATATAATATATATATTAAATATATATATATTATTATATTATATATATATATATAATTTATTATATATATATATATATTATTATAATATTAATATAAATAATATACTATATATATATATAACTATATACTATATATATATTATATTATATTAATTTATTTTCATGTATATAAGTATATAATATATATATCTATATATACAAAGTACCTGTTAGTATTTAATATTTTATCTATTATAAAATTAATACTAATCTATATATATATATATTATAATATATTATTATTATATAGTATAGTATAGTGATTAATAATAATATATGATATATAAATATATATTCACGTATATTTTAATTATATATATAATATATAATATATATATTATATATATATATATTTTATATAAATATATATATATATCTCTATATAATATATAGATTTTATATATCTTATTTTATATATATAATATAATCTTAAATATATATAGCATAAAATAATATAATATAATCATATTTTAATAATAGTTATAAGATTATATATTATTATATTATTATATACTATAAATATATATTTATATATTAGTATAATATAATATATATATATACTATATAATATATACGATATATACTTATATATATATACTAATATTAATTATATTATATATATATATTATAGCCCCTGAATATTATATATATATATATAATATTATACTATAGTATACGAATATATTATATTAATTATTTATATATATATATACTCTAAATATATAGATATATATTATTAATATATATATATAATATATTATATGTCTTACTTCAAATTGAAAATAATATTCATGAATACTTTTTTTATTAAATGAATAATAATATTACATATAAATGATCTTTCACCCTGTAAAGAATCCAAATAAAATGAATATTATATATTATATTATATATATTATATATTATATATATATTATAATATAGGTAATATAATTACTATATATATATATTCGACCGTCATCGGTGTACTTATTGTAACCAGAGAGGAGCGATACAGAGGCACAGAAAGGAGAGAGATTTGGAAAGACAGAAGGATATTCAAGGCGATTTAAGAAGAGATAAGTGATCTAGGATCTATGAAGATTGATTAGATTTTTAAAGAAGAGAGAAAGAAAAAGAAGCTTTTGATCGTTCATGGTGACAAGAATATCATCAAAAAAACATTTTGAATTATGAATTTTAATTGCCAAGTTTTAAAATATAAATTTATTTCATTTGTATAGTGAGGATCAGGACAGCAAAATAAAATTATACTAAAATTTTTATTTGGTAATTATTATTAAATACAAAAATAAAAAGTTATAAAGAAATTTGTAAATACAAATTGGAAGAGGTGGAGCTGCGGTTCCCAGTCTAGCTGTCGACTATAGAAGTAAATTTTCCATTCATCCATTCGAGCAAGGGCTGGAACTTCCTTACATTTATCTTTCGCGAATGTTGGGTTTATTTCGATTAACATACTAAGAGTATAACTAGATTGTGTGTAATGATAATATAATAATAGCGTTAATGATAATTTTTATTGGTGAATATGTAAAAATTTATATATAGAAATATATATAACCAAAACTACATGTATATAAGCATGCATTGTTGATAATGATAATAATAATACAGTTATGATTAATCTAAATTTTTAATATACGTGAATATGTAAACATATTAAGATATAGTGAATTTTCTGTAGATAATAATATATTAAAACATAGTGCAGTGATCATATAGTATTTAATATTAACTATCGTCAATACTGTGATTCAATAGTGTATATAAGTGCTTTAGGCATTTCATATAACATAAGATATAATAATAGTCATGTAATTTAATCACCTATAATGAAATCCAATACCACCCACACAATATATTATATTAGATTTAATATGTATCTATGCATATACATACTCTTATCTATAAACGCCCGATTAGTCAGTTTTAGACACTCGCAACCTAAGCGAGCGGCCCAAGTTCGCAACTGGTCGGGAGAGAATGTGAGCTACTTCTTCCTTGCGCTTGGCTCCGTTCCTGCTATGACGTTAAATCGTACACACCCTCCTGATTAGGCTCTGCGTGAGGATGTGTTATTTCTGTAAAAATTAATATATATTATTTCTATCAATAATATATTATATATATATAAGTATAATATATATATAATATATATATATAAAACTGTACGATACTATTTAAGCTGCATAGGTTATATATATATAGAATATAATATTATAAACCTAGAAATATAATATAGGAAAAATGTTTTTTAGTTGCGAAAATCGGTATCGCGAATATATGTTCTTGTTTTCGTATAACATGAATACAATGTAAATAGTTAAGAAGTTGTCGGTGACTTCTGTATGTGCCAAGCGCTTCTGCAACATTAATCATTTTAGGATTAAATTCACCAATCCATTGCACATCACTCATTATCCACGCTCATAAAGGGCTAATTATTGACGTTCAATAAAATTAACAAAACCCCAACGCAACACCCAAGCAACCCAAAACAACTACTTTATCAGAAAAATAATATCGATATTCGTCGATCCATAATCTCAACTAATTACGTTTTATGGTTCGTCTTTATAATAATTTGATCCAGAAGAAAATTTGACCCCTCTCGTCCCGAGAAAATTACAATACACAGACATTATGAAATCTGATCTTCATGGAAACCTATAGTAGAATCATAATCATGAACAACGATAATACACGCAAAGAATATAAGAACAAATTATACAAGAGAGTAAGATCACGACTCAAAAATAAAAGAGACACACTAAATATTGCCACTCACACTTTTTCCTGTACAAAATCCATTGATCTAAACTAAATGCGTTTTAAATTTAAGCGAAAGGTATGAATAAATCAGTTGAAAATTATTTTGACAAGCAGCCTCTAATCAGTTATCACCTATACACATATATCCCCGAAACACATATAATATATCCTCCCAAAAATCACAACCTGAACGTGACATAATATTAATAGAATATAATAAATTATATATCATAATTTTATATATAATTATATTATATATATATATACTACCTAATATATATACATATATATATAATATATATAATAAAGATAAACTATAATTATAATTATACTCATATATATATACTATAGTATATATCTATATAAATATACTATATATATATATTACTTATATATAATTGTTTATTATATATATATATATTTAGTATAGATTTATATATATTATATAAATAATATATATATATTATATATTATATACATTATATATATATATATACTATAATAATATATATAATATATTATATATATATAATATATATATATATATAATATATGGTATATATATATAAGAAAAATCTTAGTGTTTTTGAAATGTTTAAGTTTTGTTAGCATCGTTATGAGACGGTAATTTACTCGCACTTCGATGTGCATCAAATTACGAGAGTAGTTAATGCGTAGATGAATAAAAGGAGACATGCCTGATATACAATTTAATTGTCTGAATGGGACAGTTTAATAGTAAATTGTATCGATTATGTCTAATATTATATTACAAGGATCGGTTTTTACACAAATTACGATTCCTTATGTTATTTTAATGAGTTATATTTTTGTATGTATTGTACTAATATTTAACTATTAAGGCTATAGGTGTTTCAATTTGTGTAATTTTTATACCTAGTACATATTTTATTATTTACTGCTTAAATCTCGATGCATTTTAATAAGATTGACTTTTCAAACCCTTAATCACTTTGCCATTTCATTGCCAGTCCAAAAGCTTTTATGAAATAATGTTTGTTTCTTTGCTTAGTTTGTTTGTTTTCATTTTTTTTTTTTTCTAATTTATTGTTGTTCTAATTGTCTCTAAGTCTATTGTGTTTATTTCATTATATGTTTATTATTAATTAGCCAACTATTTTCTTCGTTCTTTCAGAAATGTATTTGGGACAAGTTAACAATAATTGACAATTCATTAGGTACAATAAAATTGAAATCTTTCGCCTTCTTATTACGCAACCCTACTTAGCAATATATCTATATATATATATATAATATAATATATAATAATATATATATATATATATCTATATATTATTTAAAATTATATTTATATATATATATATATATATAAATATACGATTCGTATATTATATATATATATATATATATAGTTATATATTATATATATAATAATATTATATTATAGTATTATATAATATAATATTATATTTTATATTATATTATAGTTATATAAATATACATATATATATATATATAATATATATATTATATATTTATATATATATATAATAATATATTATTAAACAAATATTATTAATTTTAATTTATATTATTATTTATTATAACTAATATATATATTATATTATATATAATTTATAAATATAATACAGATATATATATATATATATATATTTCTTACAATTATATTATATAATATAATAATATATTTATTATAATATATTGTAATATATATAAGCTTGATTATATAATTGTTATAAACTATATATATTAAATATATGATATATATATATAATTATTAATATATATATATATATATATATAGTAATATATATAATATGTTATATTACAATAATATTATATAATATATATACTTATATACTATATTATTATATATATATATATTATAATATATATATAATTATATATATAGTATATATTAATGCTTCTCTTGGAAACAATAAGTGTTACCCATTCCATTATATTTAATTGGAGAATTGAGTATGGAAGATAGAACAGACAAATAGCCTTTGAAAATGCTCAGTCAAAGAAGTTGAGATAAATCAAAGATGTTCAGACTTTAACAGTGGCGGTATTAAGATGAGCTTTGTGGTTAACCTGGTTAGAGAGCTGAACAAAGAAAGATGAGATGTGCATGCATATAATAGTATAAGGAGATTATAATCAACAGTTCGACTGCAGGAGAGAGGTTAGAAGAGAGAAGTGTGAGTATGAAAGTTATAAAACGAAAACATTCGATTTCCCTATTTCTCAAAAGTTCTGGAGAGTGAACCACGTAGTATTGCGATCAACACTCCAGCGTAGAACGTACAATCCCGCTAACATAGCAGGCAACTTAGAAAAGGTTTAAAGAATCAATTTATATATTTATAATATATATATAAATATATATATCTATATATTATATATATATATATATAGTAATATATAAACTATATATATATATATTATTAATATATATATACATATGATACTTATATTATATATATTATATAATATATATAATAATATATATATATATATATATATACTATTATAATATATTATATATATATTAATTATATATTATATAAATATATATAGACGTATATTATATATATAATAAATATACTTATTATATAATATATATTATATATATTATAATACTATAATATATATAAATACTATATATATATTACTATATAATATATATATAGATATATTATTAATATATATATATATATAATAAATATAATATTTATTATATAATATGTATTATATATAGTATATATACTATATTATTATATGTATATATAATATATATATTGTATATTATATTTTATATATATATATATCTATATTATTATATATATAAAAGATATATATATATAATATATAATATATATATATATATATATATTATATACTATATAGTTATATATACTATATATATATATAATATAATATTATATAGATATATGTATATATATATATTATATAAAGATGATATAATATATATATATTTAATAAATAAATATATATATATAATATTAAATAATTATATAATATATATATATATATATATAAATTATATATTTATATATATTCTATAATTTATATATATATATATAAATATATAATTAATTAATATATTCTATATTATATTATATATATTTATATACGATTTGGAGGGATGTGAAGGACCGCCTACGCTTTGGAAGGAATCAAATTTATAAATAAACGTATTTCTTTTATCAGCTCCATAGGTGGATCTTGTGGAAAGTATGAGTCGTGTAGTAAACTGCCTTAAACAAAGCTCTGGACAGTCTTCCATCGAATACTTGGCTTTCTTAACTTCCTTTTTCGATATGTGACTGCAATAATTTTCCTTCCTTACCACATGACCATCAATACTCATCCATCTCTAGAATCAATGCTTCAAAACCGGCTTTCCAAAAACTAGATGTCTGCCGAACTGATCTGAAGTCGTTATGGAACTGTTCTTCTAAAGCTCTTAAAGCTTATCAAAGCCTCAAACATTCGTCAGAGAAGTTGAAATTTGTAAGGTGATATGGAGAATTTGTTAATTTAATGAGAGTAATCGGAGACTTGCCAAGCAGTGGGAAAATTTATAATGTGATGACGTTGTTTGATAAGGATCCTGTCAAGGAACGCTTATTTCTGGAATCTACTCGAACATTTCGTGATATCTTTAAGAAGAGACCTCTTTATTCATTTGATATTTATTGTGGCATAGAACGCAACTTTTTATTGTTTATAGTATAATTTTGTGTGTTTCTAAAAAAGACCATCTGGCATTTTTTCATTTTCCCGGACACCGTGAAAAGTACTTCAATGAAATACATGCCTTAAACAGATTACGAGGAGTATCGTATTTTGCCAGCGAAAAAAATTTCCGTGAAGACCTATAAGTTTTTCAGAAACATAAATTATTTGTCAAGACTGCAAATAAATTAATGGTAAAATTGCTTTCTAAGCTTCTATTCTCCTCAGGATAAGCAGGTTAAGTTAGCTGCTTCTGTCATCATTCACTTTTATTACATTTATTATAATTTACATTATTCTATTTTACATCCTATTATATAATCATACTAAAAATATTTAAAGTTTAAATATTCATATCAAATTAAGTAAACTCTTGTATTCAATTCTTTATTACAAACTGTATAATCTACATTTTAAAAAAATCTTAACACAATGTATTTAAATAAATTATTAAATTATTATTATATAATATATATATATATATATATTATATTGAATAAATATTATATATATATAGCTATATATATATATATAAGTGTTTATTATCACTATACATTATTTCAAACTCTTTCATCAAAAAGGCTAATTAAAAGCATTTAATTATTCAATTCTTTTAATTATAAAATAAAATAAAATAAGATATATTATATATATAATATATATATATAAAGTAATATTAGACATACT